>CM076578.1:1797125168-1797339615 GCA_034641835.2 Pinus albicaulis | reverse complement strand
TTTCAACATATCAGTTATATGCCTAACTATCTCAGCATAGTTAGGAATAAACCTTCTCAGAAAATTGATTCGGCCTAAAAACACCTGCACTTCCTTCTTATTCCTGGGTAAAGGAATACTGTTTATTACTTCAACTCTCTTAGGGTCTATTTTCACACCATCTTTAGTTACAATGTGCCCTAAGAGTTTTCCTTCATCTAGTGCAAACATAGATTTTTGAGGATTGAGGGAAAGGCCATACGTTCTGCATTTCTCAAAAGTTCTCCTTAAATGCTCAATATGCTCATCATCATTCTTTGAAAACACTGTGATATCATCCAAATATACCACCAGAAACTTGTACTGCTCTCCAACAAAGGCTATGTCCATTGCCCTCTGAAAAGTAGCTCCTGCATTAATTAATCCAAATGGCATCCTGGCATACATAAATGTTCCCCATGGTGTAGTGAAAGCTGTTTTCTTCTGATCCTCTGGAAGTACAGCCGCCTGATTATAGCCAGAAAAACCATCCATCATTGACATCCTGGTTGCTGCCACCACTTTCTGCAGGATGTGGTCCATCTTAGGCAGTGGGTAATTGTCCTTTAGAGATGCTCTATTTAAATTCCTGAAATCCACACACAGCCTTATTTCTCCATTTTTCTTTTGAACAGGAACAAGGTTTGCTACCCATTCAGAATATCTCAATGGCACAATTATTTTGGCCTTCAGTAGCTTCTTGATTTCTTTTTCAATAGAGGGAAGCAGCAGAGGATTTATCTGTCTGAGCTTCTGCTTATAAGGCTTTGCATATTCCCTCAAAGGGATTTTATGTTGCATTATATTAACATTAAAAGTTTTTAGGTCCTGATAGGACCATGCAAATACATCTTTATAGGATTGAAACAACTTCAAATATTTTTCCTTATATTCTTCTGGGACCCTTTTGGATAATTTTACAATTTTGGGATCAGCATAAGTACCCAGATTCAAATCTTCCACTTGATCTTCCTCTATCACTTTGTTTGGCTGCAATGGAATATCATCTTTGTTAAATAATATTTCTAGAGGCACCAGACCTCTAGGTATAACATTACCTTTCAGTTGCAGCACTTTATTACCTGCTATCTTCTCTTCCCATCTGTTTTCTGCAATATTTTCAGTTTCCTCTTCTTAATTATCATCAATCTTCATATTAGAGAATTCTCCCACTGTCTCCATGAATCTCTTCATCTGTTCATCATCTTCAAATACCTGCCAGTGCTTAATATTATCTGGGATAGATGGCTTGTAACGTACCTCCACTTCATATCTTAAAAGTGGATTCTGAGGAGGACGGAATGTACTGGCAGCTACAACGAGAGAATCTGCTATTCTGTTCTGCTCCCGGGGCATGAAATGTATGTTAAATGCCAAGAAGAAATTTTCTACCATGTCCCATACTTCATTTCTATATGCTCTCAGCCGAGGATGCTTGGTTTGGCATTGATTTCTGATCTGCCTTACCACCAGCTCAGAGTCTCCCATGACTTTTAGACTTTGGATGCCCATGTTTCTAGCTATCTGAAGTCCCAATAAAAGTGCTTCGTATTAAGCTACATTATTGGTAGCTTCATATTCCAATTTAAAGGACAGTGGGACCCATTTTCCTGTAGGAGAGATTAGTAACACCCCAGCCCCATTGCCTTCTCTTGAATTTGCTCCATCAAAATGTAAAGTCCAAATTTCTGATTCCTGATCTTCTTTAGGCTGCTCAGCTTGAATTTGGCCAAAGAGGGGCTCATGGGCATAATTTTGATTTTCTTCTAGCATCAAACATGAGAAGTCTCCCTCTTTGTTATAAACTGGGGAATTCTCTGAGCAGTCAGCCTTAGTTACCATTTTAACAAATCTAGTCTCCCTGTATAACCTCCTCTCCTGGCCTCCAAAAACTGGAACTGTAGCATATGTTAAATCTAACTTGATTGATCCACCAATTTTTGTACCCCAGGACCTTGACAGCAACATGCCAAAGCGGGCTGGGATATCAGCCACCACAATGTCCATAACCACACTCTTTGCTGGAATTTGGGCCAAATTGACCACTAAATCTTTAATCATCCCCAAGCATTTAACTCTTTTGGAATCAAATGAGTATAAGTCTTTATATGGTCTTGTAATTTGCAGTCCCAGTTGTTCCATAACAGATAGAGGCATAAGGTTATGGGAAGCCCCAGAATCTAACATACAATTGTGTAATAGCAGGTCATGAATAACTAGAGACACATAAAAAGGGGGAGTAGAAGGGTCTATCTCCTCGACGTGTGGGCCAAAGACTACCATGGGTCTTTCTTCTTGAAGGTTTAAACTATCAGGCACAATTGGTATTTCAGGAGGAAGCATGAAGGAAGTAACTTGAGACTGATATACAGGCTGTTTTAATAGTTTGGTTAGGGGGACTGGAATCTTAATTTTCTCAAGTTCTTTTTGCAAATTAAAAGCAGGAGGGGGATTTTCTATCACGACTTCTTTAAATCCTTTATTTTCGGCTGAAGGTTTAATTTCTTTTGATACTGACTCAGCATTAGGAGGACTGACTATTTTTAAAGAAGAAGGAATCTGATCATTAGGCTGCAAGGGAGCATTTAGAGGATTCTTACCTTTTTCTATGTTTCTCTTTGTTGCTAATCCCTTATGAGCAGGTGCTTCTCTCTGAGGTGGCTCCTCTTCCTGATCTTGAGTTCGGGTCCTCTTCCTTGAAGATCTGAGATCATATTTTACATTAAATTGTGCTTGCATGAAATCAGCAAATTGCTTACAATAATGATCAATCTCTGCTTCTTCTTCTTCTTCTTGCAATGGGCATTCTATATCATCACTGTTTGAAAAAGAAAGATTTGAATATTCTAGTCCATAAGCAGCATCTTCAGTGGAGTCATCTGCTGGACCTTCCAGGTACAAGGGATGTGGTACCTGATCTTGTTGCTCCTTTGTATCTCTGGGCAATATTTGCAATGGAGGTCTCTTATACTGGGGATTGTATCCTCTGTTTGGAGCATTATAAAAATTCTTAGGAGCTGAACTCTTAGCCTCCAGTTCAAGATTGACCATCTTCTTTATCATTTTTATTATTTCATCCATTTTGTCTGAATCCTTATCGTGATTAGAGGTGGAAACCTCTTCTTTGCCTCTCCTCCTAGTATCTTGTTCAACTTTTCCCTTTAATTTACCAGTAGAGGCAAAGTTTGCTTCCAACTCCAGAGCATCTGATTGGGCATCATCCAAAGTAGCAGGTTTTCTTTCCCTTAGAGAGAATCCAAAATCTGATTCGAAGGCTGCTATGAAAACGACTTTGGCAGCATTCTGACTTGGCTTCATATCAGCAGGGAGATTTAAATATAACTTATTAAATATCTTGATAAACTCTGATAATCCTTCATTATGTTTCTTCTTAAGAGTATTAAACTCAGTAAGGCACTGTCCATGATCTTTCTTTTCTCCCCATTTCCTAAGAAAATTATTCTCCATCTCATCCCAAGTGGTTACAGAACGATTTCCCAATGTTTTGAACCATTTTCTGGCTTCACCCTCCAAAGATTGCACAAATAATCTTAAGAGCACATCCAAATGTTCAACATTTAAGTTTTCTGAAAAAGAGCAGAAAGTCTCAAGATGTTTCTGAGCATCAATTTCATTTTCACCATTAAATCTAGGCAATATCTTCAAATAATCCTGTGGCATATCATTTAGCACTTGAGGTAAGGCCAGTGGAGCATATTTGTTCAATAGAAAAGCAGGAAAATTAGCCATTGGAGGAGGTGGGGGTTGTGCAACAGTCTGAGGTACAAATGAAGGTAGGGGAGCAAGAGGAAGTGGAGTATGTATAATAATGGGAATAAATTGCACAGAAGCCTGAGGTGTAGATGGGAATAGTTCACGGTTGACAGTAGCTACTTCTGTGACTTCTTTAATTTCCTCAGCCTCGGGAGTAGGATGGAAATATTATTCAATCCAGGCTCTTCCTCTACGTGGAGTTTCTGAGTAAAATTCGGGATTTTCCTTGGTAGAAATGGGATGTTCTGTTCTGATCTCTTGAGAAGAAGAGGGTGGATAATCTTCAACGGAATATTCAAGGTTTTCAACACGAACAGATTTCCTTTCTTTCCAAATTCTTTTATGAATGATCTTCTCTGGGTCAGACACGTAAGGTATCTTTGACTGAGATGTATCTGACCTCAAATGTGGCTTATGAGGAGCCAGGACTACCAATAAATTTATCAAATAAAGAGCAGTGGAGTCGCCAAGGTGAGAGATGCGCAACTCTTCAACTCTATGTGCTCACTTGATTAGAGAGTGAAAACAATTTTTTGAGGCCCAGGGAAACTGATATCCTCAAATTCGTCCCCGGCAACGGCGCCAGAAAGATGTTGTAGACAATTTTGTCACCCCTAGAGACAGCCTAGAGTTGCTATAGACCAGTGCCTAGGACATCTTAATATAGCAAGGAGCTCATCCTATAGCTTGGGTTGTCAATCCAAAATCTCTCTTACTATCTCTTGTTGAACAAGGAAATTAGTTTAAATGGGACCAATCTCTCTCAGAAGCTGATACAAAGATAAGAATAATGTAGGAACATCATGCAAAACTCCAATACAAAGGCATCAGACAGTTAAGAGACAACTTACTGCAAAGAGGGCCAGTTCAAATAATATGCCACAGAAATCAAATATCAGAAAGTGGATGCGGTGAAGAAACATGGAGAAGATACTATTTAACATGAGGCTGATACCCAGATACACAAAAAAACCACATATGGGCTTATCCAACTAAGAATCCATACATGACAATGGCGTTTTAAAAGCACCCTCCTCAAGTAACTAATATAGCAGAAAATATGAATGAAATGAACATGGAACATTATATCATGACTAGGCCTATTTAAAGCGCTTAACTAATCCAAGTATGGGCACCAACTAGGATGAATCCTTACTTAAGACCAGTGAGCCACTCGCGTTCTAGAACATGATACAAGAAGATAAATAGTATGAAATGAGATTTTTATATTAACACATAAGAGAAAATTACATACTGTGAGACACCAAAGACCAGAATCCTCATTACAGTTATAACTCCTCCTCACTGAGACCCTACGGGCTCTGAGCCTTCATACATAAATGTTACAAAAATGTATACAAAAGCCTTTTCACTGCACAGTTTGCTGATAGAAATATGGAACCCTTCTAATGTCTTATTTCTGGGTTTTTATAGAAAAGATGGAGAATTCTAGAGAAGGAGGTAGATGGAGCACATTTAATGACTCGATTTGAACAAAATGGCGGAAAACATTCGCGCCCACACTGTGAATGACTAAATATAAATGACTGTACTTTAAAATTTACCTCCAGAAATAAATTCTTAGGATGAAAATCTCCTCATGAACAAGACACAAATAATAAAATATACAATGTTCTGCCCTTAACTGAAAGAGGGAAAATTTGCTCCCATAAAACCCTGAGATAGCTTGTGATTGTGCATAGTACTCTCGGACCTCTAACTTTGAATTTAAACTCCAGATCTTCAATGCAGGGTTCTGTGTCTCTTAATCTTTCGCTGATATTTCATGCTGCCCCATTAATACTCTCGCCTGCTCAAATCTGTCCCTTGATTTTCTCTGGAGGGTTCTATAGATTCATATCCTCGCTTTCTTTAAGGATGGTCATAACATACAACTACCCTCGGCTTCACTCCTTAATTTCTTCCTCAAAAACTGTCGAGGGCGGTGTTCTTGACTTCTGCGAACAAAGCAGCAAATCATGATGAATCTTCTACCGCGGAAAACCTGCAAAAACACAAACCAGTTAAGGAAAACCAGACCGGGATGGAGATGGGGACGATGGTGACGACGAAGACATGGTGATACGGCAAGAATGTGCAGGGTGGCGGAGGAGATACGATGGAGGCTTTGATAAACGGACAGAGCGCAAATTTTCCACGTAAAAAAGTTTGAATGTGATGACTGAATAAAACGATGAATATGAATGAAAAACATACATATATATATGGCAGGGGAAGAATACTACGGACACGCGAGATGATGACACATGGGTGTACGAAGGACAGGTGGAAGAATGACGTGGCTGTGGGGTCAACAGGCGGAGAAGAATGCGCCCTGGGTCGTCGGATTTCGAAACCAGATCAACGGCTCGCAGGCGCCTGGGGCGACGTAATGGTGGGCCACGGGACACAACAGACACAGGCTAACGTGCGAGCACCTTCGGAGGATATCCGCCGTTAGATGGAGGTCGACAGATCCAATGGCGCGGGTGAATTCTGCTGCCCGTCCACGGTCAGATATTTAACGCGCGAAATGGTGGTTTTGGAAATCATACATGGGGATACTTGCCGCGCATTCAATGGGATCGCTGGCCCCATAGAGAATACCGCCAGCCTTATAAGGGTGGTGCGGAATAAAACCACCAGTTTCAGGGCGCGGGGACCACCACGATGAATCAAATTCCGCTCCGTTGATTGGCTTTGGATCTAACGGCCACGGTTGTGCCCAAAAACGTAAAGTGACGAGCTCCTTTTGACTTAGCATATGGTTTCGAGCCCGAGTCACGTGGGAACCAAAACAGGGAGGGCTAAGATCTTAGGGGCTAGGCCCGATAAGTTTTAGATTATGGGTTTTAACCTTTGCAGAGTGGATTTTTTCGAGCGGAAAAGCGTAACGACAACAAAATTTGAGGTTCTTCGGTCATGATAACAGGTTTGGAAGGTTAGGAGGGAACATTAAGCCAAAAATGCGGATGAAGGGGTTGACATGTACAACAAACCTCATGGACAGGAATCCATGAATGATTTCAAGTTTGGAAGTATGATGCAGGGGCATCATTTTAAATTTTATTTTCCTTGTGAATTCTATAGAATTTGAATTTTTTGAATAATGATGAATGTCTATAATAAATGGTGCTTAGTGCCATCAGATCTCGAGATCATCCAAAGGATAAAATAGCTAACTGTTGTGTATCTTTAGTCAATTAGGATTTATTTTCTATTTTTAGTCGATTAGATCCTACTCTTTTAGATTTGAGCCAAATAACTAATGTAATTTTTTTGTGGTTATATATTAATAAATTAAGGCACCCACTGAAAGGGGAGGTCAATTGTGTTGCATTTCTATGTAGTCTTAAAATATACCTCTTTAATCAAGTATATATATATATGGTGAATTTAGGGGTCTATATATGCAGTAGAATATTGAAACAACCTTCATACTATTTTCTATCAAATATTGTGAATCCTCTTGCAGATCATAGGTACAACATAGTGCTAGGAGTTTGAAGACTTAATGAGGATTGATCGTTCCTTGTGCTGGAAAGGTTTCCAACGAGGTTTTAAATGATTGAAATTATGAGAGCATGCTTAGAAGTTGTGAACATTGGATGTAAGTCACAGTCATGGAGATTCTTTGTATACCCATGATTAAGGGATGGAGCACGGTAGTTGTATACTGCTCTCCAATATTACAATGAGGAATAGAACCTTATTAAAATATTCAATGGGAGAAATTATTGGAATTGTTAGGTCTCTGTAATAAGCAAGATTGGCAAAGTCCAATCACAGAGTTAACATCATTTCAACCAACTTTGGGATTCTAGGATCTAGCCCTCCTGAATCTGGAGAGGGATCTCTCCAATATGTACAAAGATGGATTTTTCTTTGAAAGCTTAAGGTATTGATATTAGGCTAGTTATGATGATCAAGGGTTTGGTTTTGTGTTTGGATGATTGAACATGATTGCTGTTAGAGGCGGAAAGATCTATATGCAAATAGGTTCAAAAGTGAGAAGTTGCAAGTAACCAGAATAAGCTTTAATCAAGATGAAAGATGATGGCAGGTTTCAGTCCATTGGGCTATGGAGTCATAAGAGGATTTAATTGAAGCAAGTCAGGTTCAAGAGTGGTCTATGGGGCAAGTCATCTATGCCTAAGGATCTATTTAAGGCTTTGATCTATGGAATGGAGTGATACATTAAGAAGGAGAAATAAACAGATGCAGAAACAAAGAGCAGCCCAGGATCTGGTAAGTACTTTGAAACTATCCAGCCTTTGACCAGGCACTTAAGAAAGTCATGAAAGCAAACTAGGATCTGGTAAGTACTTTGAAACTAGCCAGCCTTTGATACACTTCCAATAGAAAACATACAAAAACTAAGGGAAACTTAAAGGCAACCTTTGGAGTAGAAGCTAGCGGGCCGGGCTCACCACAAATCCTCTCCTAGCTCTTCTTTACTTGGTTGCTTTCAGGACAATCACAAAGATAACACAGAATGGCCTAAGATCTGATAAGTACTTTGAAACTAGTCAGATTTTAACACATCCTAAGGGAAACAATCAAATAGTTGAGCAAATAAGAAAGGGACTCAGGGCTAACCTTAATTTCCTCAGTTCATCTTTACACAACATATATTGAAAGTAACATTTAAAAATAACATTCAGTCAAGGCAATAAGATGAGGGAACGCCAACATGCCTATATCTAAACTGAATTAATCATTTCCAAATAACACAGATAGAATAAAACATCTAAATAAAGATTTCTCAGCCAGAGAAGGTTACTGGTATGCAGTAGCTCCTAACACTGTTTAAACTGTTCTTTACAGAAGAAAATGAAACATAATGAAAACATAAACAAAATCACAAGTTACAATAAGAATAACATCACCGTCAGCATAGACCAGGATCCCATAAATCAGCTTGTATTGATGCTCCAAACCAGTTACAATCTTCAAGTTCAATGTTTTAGTTCATCTCTCTTTCACAACCTAACCTATCTGCAACAAGCAGAGCTCCAAGAGCCAGTGAATCACTATTTACAGACAGAAACCTTCACCTCAATTACATAACGATGCTTCAGCAATTACATTAGCAACCAACCAACCCCTCACTCATCTTCTACTGAAGTATTTATAGAAGGATGAGGAGGTGAGACCTAATAAAAGATCTCAAAACCAATTAATACAGTCATAAATGTCTTTCTTGGCCCTTGGGGGCTCAAAGAAGAAATTATACAGGTGTTCTACTGCATTAATTGATTTAAATTTATGAAAATAGCTCAGTGAGAGCTTTGTTTGACATTTGAGGCTATGTGTACAATTAGGGTTATTCTGCAGACATTCTGTCATTAAATCTCAGGCAGAAGTAAATTCTTCGGCTGCTTTGAGGCATAATATCTGATTTTGATCAATAAATTCAGTTCTTGATGGAATACTTCGAGGCACAGGTGGCGCTTTAGTTGGTGGGAAGAATCAATTTGCTTCCATCTGTGGCGGTGAAGGGTTTCCTGATAAAACACTTTAGATTTTCCTTTAATCTGTGCTTTGAGTCGGGGATTAGGCTTTTGATGACCGTCTTAGCCGTAATCCCCACTCATCTGTCCATTCATTTACTGCCCTGGTCCATGTTGAAAATGGCAACAAGAAACAGTGAAGGAGGCCTCCT
Organism: Pinus albicaulis; assembly: GCA_034641835.2. Lineage (NCBI taxonomy): Eukaryota > Viridiplantae > Streptophyta > Pinopsida > Pinales > Pinaceae > Pinus > Pinus albicaulis. The sequence goes on along the minus strand of CM076578.1, from coordinate 1,797,330,158 downwards.
GAGACATCTTTCCTGATCCTAGTTGGAAAGTGATCACCTAAACTAGGTGGGGACCACACATGTGATTTTTGTCAGAAAAAATCTATTTTTAGACTATGTCTATTTTTAGACATACGGAGCATGATTCAGAGATTCCAGTTGGAGATTCTTGAAGTATGCGACATGTCGGTAAAAATAGATGAGACCCTTATTTTTAGGACCCAGGCTATTTTTAGACTGTGTCTCCTAAAAATATGGAAGTCAAATATTATTTACCCTTAATAATATTTAGACTACAAACATCAGTTTACTCTCTTGGAGCACTTCAGTTTGACCCCCAGAGGTGGGGCATGCAGCTGACATAAGGAAATTCGAATTTCCTATGAGTTAAGTGAGCTATTGCATGTTAGACTTCAGTTAGACTCATGTGGCAGAGTTTTGATGGAGTTGATTGAGGAGTTAATGGAGGTGGTGTTCTGGTTAACTAGTTGAACTAGTTGTATTTAGCTTAACTGGCTAATACACTAGAGATGAGTTGTGTGAATTAAATATTATTTAATTCACTAATTATTAACTCATTATTCAACTAAAGAACACATCAGTTTAACTCAGTGCATGGACAGTTCAGTGGAGACCAGTGAAAGAGGTAGATGAAAGGGTGAGTAAAGCTATCAGTTAGAGGATCAGTTTTGCATGGGATTTGCATAACACTTGGAGGAAATTACCAATGACAATTACGCAGTTGAAGGCAGTGAGATTCAAACCTGGATCTCTATTTAGACCAGCCTTGATTGCGCAATAGAGGTAGAGAAGTAGTGGGTGTGTTTTGAACCTGTGACTTGTTCAAAACCAAGCTAGTTTTTGTGTAGCTTTGGGAGATAGTACTGAGTACTTGTGAGAAGTTTGTACTATGTATTTGCTGCATGTTCTCTCCATTTATAATATACTATAGCTGCGGGGTTTTCAGCTATAAGCTTTCCCCATACATACTGTGTTAATGTGTGTGATGATTTGATGTGCGATTGCTTCTATTATTTCCGCATGTGACAATTAATTGTAGAAGAAGGTTATGTGTTATGCATGCAATTCGAAATTGATGTGTGATCAGGTTAATCTTCATTGAATAAGTGATTTATTCAGCTAATTTCTACATGGTATCGGAGCAATATTAATTGTCGAGATCTATTACGGTGATTGCAAACTTATTTCCTCGGACAGAGCCTGCATACGGGCCAGATAACCTCCGGATTCATCTTTCTTCGGAAAGTGAAAGGTCTGGTAAAAGCCCATGCAGTCGATCTCTGATTTGGAAATAATTTTTTCTCAAGTGTAGATCGGAAGTGATTGAGTTTTAGGATAAACTCAAGAAACATCAAGATGGAGAAAGCTGGAAATATACATGCATATTGTATATAATTTTCTACATGGAATGAGAGCGAGAATTTTTGGGTGCGCGAGTTTGTAGGGAATATCTGAAAATCTTTGGTGAATTATTTTCAGAACCAAATAGCATATTTGGATTCCTTGCGAAAAAACACCCAAATTGAAAAAAAAAATAGGTCGAATCGGAGCTCGGATGAGGGAGATATCATCGATTTAAAATCAGCTCTTTTGTTAGAAAATTTTGCGATGGCGGGACAATTGCAATGTGCGCGAGCCAAGAATCTACATGCACTGAGGTACAAGATGCATGAAAAGCTTTGAGGAGCAAAGCAGAGGTTAGTGACTTGGTGGTTGAGAGGGAGCCTCTCAACATGCAGCGTGAGGACAGGTCAAGAAGGTTGGGATTCGGGCAAAGAATCTCTACAGACTTGGAGTAGATGGGATTTCTACGGAGCTTCCTGCTGATGGGAAGTGCATGAAAGGCATGCAACTGATGCTTGAGAGGGAGCAAGTTTTGCATGCAGGTATTGAAGTAGATGGGATATCTACGGAGCTTCCTATTGTTGGGAAGCGGGAGAAAGACATGCAACTGAAGCTTGAGAGGGAGCAAGTGTTGCATGCAGGCGAGAAAGACATGCAATTGATGCTTGAGAGGGAGCAGGATTTGCATGCAGGTGAAAGTGAACCTCAGGATGTGGAGCAGCCACAAGAGGATCATGGAGTGGGAGAAACCACTCATGCAGAGAAATTTCGTGCCAGATGGGCAGAGGGAGTGCATGCAGCTATACCACCAGGTATGAGTTGGGGCGACATGCATGATTGATCCCAAGAGGAGATTTCTGGGCAGGATTCATGAGATGGTGTGGATCTCATGAGTTGAACCTGGCTACGAGGTGCCCACAGCGCAGCAGTAGCAAGATCAGTTGGAGTGATGCAGGCAGATCAAAGTGACAATGTCGGATACTGGAGCGCGGATCAGAGTTGACAGCAAGTGCAAGAGTGCATGGGTGCAAGAGTTCAACAGCGCAGTAGTTCCTGATGACATGTGCAGTTGGTACCAGCAGAAGTCGAAGACTTTGATGATAGATGCTAGATGGATCAAGACTGATTGAGTTTTTTGGAGCCTATTCAGTTTCAGAGGAGTTGCAGAGCAGATGCATGGAGTTGCATGGTGCATGCATGAGTTTGCATGGCACATGCAAAGGGTGCATGGCGAATGCATGGAGTTGCATGTCGCATGCATGGAGTTGCATGGTGCTTGTGAAGGTTGTAGGGCGAATGCATGGAGTTGCATGTCGCATGCAAAGACAGTCCTTTCTTGTTGAGAGGGAGTGTTGAAAATGGCAACAAGAAACAGTGAAGGAGGCCTCCTGAAACATCTTTCCCGATCCTAGTTGGAAAGTGATCACCTAAACTAGGTGGGGACCACACATGTGATTTTTGTCGAAAAATCTATTTTTAGACTATGTCTATTTTTAGACATACGGAGCATAATTTGGGAATTCCAGTTGGAGATTCTTGAAGTATGCGACATGTCGATAAAAATAGATGAGACCCTTATTTTTAGGACCCAGGCTATTTTTAGACTGTATCTCCTAAAAATGTGGAAATCAAATATTATTTACCCTTAATAATATTTAGACTATAAACAGCAGTTTACTCTCCTGGAGCACTTCAGTTTGACCCCCAGAGGTGGGGCATGCAGCTGACATAAGGAAATTCGAATTTCCTATGAGTTAAGTGAGCTATTGCATGTTAGACTTCAGTTAGACTCATGTGGCAGAGTTTTGGTGGAGTTGATTGAGGAGTTAATGGAGGTGGTGTTCTGGTTAACTAGTTGAACTAGTTGTATTTAGTTTAACTGGCTAATACACCAGAGATGAGTTGTGTGAATTAAATATTATTTAATTCACTAATTATTAACTCATTATTCAACTAAAGAACACATCAGTTTAACTCAGTGCATGGACAGTTCAGTGGAGACCAGTGGAAGAGGTAGATGAAAGGGTGAGTAAAGCTATCAGTTAGAGGATCAGTTTTGCATGGGATTTGCATTACACTTGGAGGAATTGTCCATGACAATTGCGCAGTCAAGCCAAGGGGATTCGAACCTTGGATCTCTATTTAGACCACCCTTGATTGCGTAACAGAGGTAGAGTGTTAGTGGGTGTGTTTTGAACCTGTGACTTGTTCAAAACCAAGCTAGTTTTTGTGTAGCTTTGGGAGATAGTACTGAGTACTTGTGAGAAGTTTGTACTATGTATTTGTTGCATGTTCTCTCCATTTATAATATACTATAGCTGGGGGTTTTCAGCTATAAGCTTTCCCCATACATACTGTGTTAATGTGTGTGATGATTTGATGTGCGATTGCTTTTATTATTTCCGCATGTGACAATTAATTGTAGAAGAAGGTTATGTGTTATGCATGCAATTCGAAATTGATGTATGATCGGGTTAATCTTCATTGAATAAGTGATTTATTCAGCTAATTTCTACAGTCCATTTCTGCGACCGATACTCTCTTTCTAGGTTTGTTCGATGCTTTCCAGGTTCAACAGGGGCATGCTGCATCATCGGCTCATGAAACCTTAATGAATACGTGATTTAACATCCCGTGGTTGATTTCCTTTGACAAATCGAAAGAACGAGAGTCGTCACCCTTGTCTTTCGAATCTTCTTCAGAAATGGCGAAAAGAACCTTAGACCTGCAAAATACAAACAAAATTATGAAATCCTGCATTTATATGGGCAAATCTGCATCGGAGGGTGTGCGGAGGAAATGGGCGATCGGAGCCGTCGTTCGCACTATGATCGACGACCAGGAGCGATTTGGAAAGTCAGCGGCGGAGGAGGTTTGACGGGGCCATAGAATCAGGTATTTAAATGTGAACCGTCGATCTGCAGAGATCGACGGCGGAGATGGAATTCTCGATCGCGCCGACACCCAGTTAAATAGTACGCAACTAGGTTAAAGGTCGGGAAGCTTTAGTGAAGGGCAGCCGTTGGATGCGAAGGATCAGATCGAACGGTGATCGCTGATTCTGCTGGGTGTCCATGGTACGATGGATAATGCACGGGGGACTGACTTTATGCGGCGGTTTTGAAACAGTGCCGAGGACACGCGTCGGCAAGCATATGGAATCGTTGGTCAACGGGAAAAAACCACCAACCGGCGGAGGGTGGTGCGGAATGAAACCGGTGGTTTTTTGGAATCAACGCGGGAAAAGGGGGGTCCACCAGGCAAGTCGCGTTCTGCTCCATCGGATCTGTGGAGCAGATCGATGGCCCAGGTTGAATCGCGCAGTTAACCACGTGACTTTAATATTTCATGTTAAAACTTTATAAAATGGGTTTTTTTCGAATTTTCAAAGGAAAATGGACGGAGAAAGGTTGTATTTTCGGTTTAGCGCCTAAGGACTGAGCAGTTGGTCCCAACGCTCGGGTATATGGGGGAAAAAGCCAAGGGCTTAGCCCGCGGGGGCTAAAAACCTTAATACACAAAATATGTATTTTTCATGGTTTTTCAGTGATTTTCCAAAGGAATTAAAGTTTCGATAAGGTTAAAAAGTGGGTTTTTAACATTGGGAAATGAAATTTATGAAGGGATAGGGGAAGAACATGGAAAATATGGGTTTTTCATGGGTGGAAGGGAAAAATAGAGAATGAGGTTAGCTTGGAAGCAAGGGAGGGGAAAAAGAGGCTGCAATAGTATTAGGCTTTGGATTTTTGCAGGATATCAGAGGTTTTGAAGAGGGAAACAACTGTGAAGATTAACCAGAAGCTATGGATTCATCAAAAAGACTTCAAGCACCAACAATTTCAGGACTGAATTTGTTTCTTGAAGGCTGAAAAAATCATTTAGCCACCAGCTGATATGACAGAAAAATATGGGTGGCTAACAGTGGCTCCACTTGGGGATGGTGCCTTTTTGAAGGCATCAAGAATTCAGACTTGATTTCTCTGGAATGTTGACCATGTGCCTCATCCATTGAATTGCTCTTGCTTGGCTCTGAAAATTCATCCATTGAATTGCTCTTGCTTGGCTCTGAAAATAATATAAATCATGAAAGAAAAATGAACTTTCATCAGTACAACTTCTACCTACCCAATCCTACTGATCTAACATCTTTTCTTCATCAGAGTGCACTTGGATTGGCAAACGCTTTTCCCAACATTTTATTCTTTTGAAAGCATAAAAACTAATCTACTTCTACTCCTTATTTCTCCTTGAACTCAGATTAAAGAGTTGAGCTCAAATACTTCTCTACCTATCCTACTGTCTGTTGGGATTAAACTGTCCAACAGGCCTTCATTCTCTAAATTATAAAGCAGAAATTGAAAAACAGCCAAGTCAAGATTAAACTATTTGGCTTGCTATGATCTATGGCATAAAAACATGCTACACATAGACATTATTTTGTAGGAAATTAAAATAAAAAAATGGAAGGCTTAAGATCTGAAAGTTGAGCGCTTCCTTTGCTTTTGTTCTGGTCCAGACTTTGGGCAAATTAGAACCAGATTTACATCTTTTGTGACTCAGAAAATAAAACAGATCTGAGTCACTCTTCTTTTGAAAACTCAGGTTCAGATGTTGAGTTTGTTTGAACCTTCAATTTCTATCCTAAACTATCTACTAATAAGCTAAGATTGAACAGTTTGGCAAATCGGATTCACTAACCTATCAGCAGAAAAATTTAAAAGCTAATTAGTCAAGATTAAACAGTTTGACTAACTAGAAGTGTATTTTTGAGGAGTGGCATTTGAGCTTGCACACTTTCAGATTTGTTTCTCTTTTTGACATGGGGCCTTGCCTTTCTTGTTTTTGTTCCTGCCCTCTTTTCATTTTTTCTTTGTTTTTGTATTTTTGATTTTTCACAACCTGAATGCCATGATGGATGAAATAATTTACAATGGAAAAAGGTAAAAAGGCTTCAAAACATAAAAAATGGATCAAGAGAAGTAATGTTTAAGCATCCTGCCATTGACAGGACCCCCAAACAATTCTGTTCCATCCATTTCTTGTAAGAAAAAGGCATTATTACCAGCAACTGAATGAATAGAGTAAGGGCCAAGTCATAGGTTGTCAAATTTTCCATGCTTGCCCTTTTCTTCCCTCCTTGAGTCCCACTTTAAAACTTTGTCCCCAATCTTGAAATTGCTAGCCTTTGTTCTTCTTTCAAAAAGCTTTTTAATGCTGTCTTGTTTGTGCAATGCTTTGTTATACACTTCCTCCCTGGTCTGCTGAAGATGAATGGTCTGATTTATTCTTCTGGTCATGTCATTTTCTTCAGTCTGCGACTCTTGAATGAACTTCATAAATGGTACACCAAGACTATTTGGAAAAATTGCATCTGTACCATACCCCAGCTGAAAAGGTGACATACCAATAGATTTTTTCAAAGTCAATCTGTCAGCCCAAAGTGCATGGACCAGCTTTGTGTGCCAAGATTTCCTATTGTCCTCCAACAATTTCTTGATTATGTTCACTAGGCTCTTGTTTGAAGATTCAGCAAGTCCATTACCCTGAGGGTAATAGGCTGTGGAATGCCCCAATGTTATCTGATATCTATGATAGAAGTCAACCATTTTCTTTGATCCAAATGCTGCTGCATTATCTGTGATGATCTTGGTAGGACAGCCAAATATGGAGAGAATGTTAGTCTCCATGAATTTTATGATAACTGAATCATTGGCCTGCCTACAAAGGATGGCTTCTATCCACTTAGTGAAATAGTCTGTGGATGTAAGAATCCACCTATGCTGGGCAGAGGATGGTGGATGGATTTCTCCTATGAAGTCAAGTCCCCACTGTTGAAAAGGAGCTTCAACAGTGATTGGATGCAGTGGAAGGGGAAGCAATTTTCTTTTGCCTTCGAATAGTTGGCATTTATGGCAGGTAGTGGTCATCTTGTGTACATCAGGAAAAAGAGTGGGCCAATAGAAACCAGCCCTCAAAATTTTGTTGGCTGTTGACTTCCAGTATAAATGACCTCCGCACTCTCCTTCATGGAATTCCTGCTTAACCTTTTCTGCATCAAACTCAGGCAAACATTTAAGAAATATACCACTTGCATTTTTCCAATAAAGACATTTATCAACAATGCAATAGTTTACAGCTTTTAACTTTAGGAATATCGCCTTAGTTTTTTTCAAACCAGAAGTTGTATTTAAATTAAGCAAAACATAGACAATATCAGCATACCAAGGAGAATTCATAAAATGATCTTCAACTATGGGAGTTGAGAATTCTTCTTGGTTATCCAAAGCATTAATCATGTTAATATCAAGAACTTCACAATTTGATTCAGCCATTAATCTAGCTAGACCTTGGCCTTTGATGAGTTTAGTGGGTTTTATCTCTAAATCATATTCAAGAATAACAACAATCCACTTACCTCTCTTACCATCTGGGTCCTGTGTTAGAATGTCCTTAACAACTAAGTTTGGAACAAAGGAAATAATATGTGAATGAAGGATGTATACTCTGAAGTCTTTCAATGCTTTGACCAAAGCAAAAGCTTGTTTTTCCATAATGTTATACTTCAAAGGGGAATCCCTCAATGCCTTACTAAAGAATGCAATAGGCTGCTCTCGTCCTTGTGGGTTTTTCTGCAAAAGGACAACAGCTATGGTATGTTCTGATGCAAATGAGAAGATATAAAAATATTTTGAAAAATCAGGGCTTATGAGAACCGGTGTTTTGGTTAATGCTTGTTTTACCAGCTCAAAGGACGTCTTTGCTTCCAAGGTCCATTTTACTCCTTGATCCTTCTTTAACATGTTTGTGATATTCCTAAGGAGATCAGCTAAGTTAGGGATGAACCTTCTCAAAAATTTAATCTTCCCAATGAAAGATTGCGACTCCTTGATGTTTCGAGGATAAGAGATTTGCAATATGGCCTCAATCCTCTTTGGATCTATCTTGATACCTTCTTTTGAAATAATGTGCCCAATAAGTTTACCCTCTTGGAGTCCAAATAATGTCTTATTAGGGTTTAAAGATATCCCAAACTTTCTGCACTTCTCGAAAAATTTCCTCAAATGTTTTAAGTGTTCTTCATATGTTTTTGAAAACACAGTGACATCATCAAGATAGATAATGATGAAGAAGCCCAATTCTTCCGAGAATGCTATGTCCATGGCTCTCTGAAAGGTTGCTCCAGCATTCATTAGACCAAAAGGCATATTCACATACATGAAGGTGCCCCATGGTGTAGTAAAGGCTGTCTTTAATTGATCAGCAGGGTGAACTAAGATCTGATTATACCCTGAATAGCCATCAAGCAAAGAAATTCTTCTAGACCCTACCACCCTTTGTAAAATATGATCCATTTTTGGTAAAGGGTAGTTGTCTTTTAACGAAGCTTTGTTTAAATCCCTAAAGTCTATACAAAGCCTGATTTCTCCAGTCTTCTTCCTAACAGACACCAGATTAGATACCCATTCAGAATATCTAATAGGGACAATAATACCAGCATCATACATCTTCATGATTTCCTTCTTAACCAAAGGCAACTGTACAAGGTTTATTCTGCGCAGTTTCTGTTTGAATGGTTTTTGGTTTTCTTTAAGAGGGATTTTGTGCTGTATTATTTCAGTGTCATAGGACTTCATATCTTCGTAACTCCATGCGAAAACATCAGAAAATTCTTTGAACAACTCTATGTATTTGAGTCTTATGTGAGCTGGCAAAGTCTTAGACAGTTTAATCATTTTCGGTTTTTCCTCACTGCCTATGTTGCATTCCTCCACCTCAGTCTCCACAGGTTCTAGTTTAGGTTTCCTGGCCACATCGTTGAAATCAAACAACTCTTCTAAAGGTGTTAGGCCACTTGGCAAACTTTCATCCTTAGAATGCAATGTCTCTAATTCCTCTGTTTCTGATTCTGCACTCAATTCTGTTTTGTTTCTAAGTTTGCTAGTCTGAAGGTTGAGATTGACAAGCTCAGGAGAAGGTTCTTCCTCACCAAGAAAATTTTCTTCACTGCAGTCTATATCATAATCTGAATCTGAACTATGCAGTTCAAATTCATTTTTGAATTGCATGAAGTCTTCTATTTGTTTATCTCCGTCAAACACCTGCCAGTATTTTTTATTATTAGGCACAGCTGGTCTAAATTTTATTTGAGGTGAACAATCATCGGTTTGATATGGCGTTAAACATGTCCTAGCTGCAAAGGCAAAATTGTGGGCTATAAGATTTTTTTTTCTCGGGACAAAACTCAGTGTGGAGCTCTCAAATGTTTTTAAAAGATCCATGACATCATTCTGATAGGCCCTAAGTCTAGGATGATTTGTATTATACTCCCCATTGACTTGCCTAATTATTAACTCAGAATCCCCATACACATTTATTCTCTTGGCTCCTAACTTTTTCAGCAAATGCAGGCCTAAAAGCAGGGATTCGTACTCTGCTATGTTGTTGGAACACTGAAAGTTTAATTTGCAAGAAATACATTCTGTGTGCTTGCTTTCAGTTTTAGTAATCCAGACACCTGCACCAGCATTCGTTCTAGTGCATGACCCATCAAAATACATAGTCCAGAGAGGATCATCTTCATTTTTATCAATTTGGTGAATGTCCTCTGTATGATTTGATTCCTCAACTTTCTCATCGGGTTGAGGATTGTTCTCTTGACTGTCAAGGTTTATCAGCAATGGATTTATGACTTGTAACTCAAGACTGGTGTTTTGTTTGCCAATATTTTCAAATGTAGCAAACTGTTTTGACCCTTCAGTGCTGTGTTCCTCTTCCTCTATTTCAGCCATTGACCCTGTTAAAGTGATTTGTTCAGGGAATGTTTCATCATTAAACATGATAAAAGAATCTAGGCCTGTGCTCATAGAATACAGAGGAGAGTTTTGAGGTCTGTCTTGACTTGTAACTGTGTATTGCATATGAGACTCCCTGTAAAGTCTTCTAGTTTGATTGAAAACAGGGATAGTCGCATAGGTCATGTCCATCTGCATGGTACCTTGTAACTTAGCCCCCCAAGATCTTGATAAAAGCATTCCATACTTTGGGGGTACATCAGCCACAACAACATCCATAACTAAGAATTTGGCTGGAATCTGAGCTAGGTTAACGTAGAGGTCTTTGATCAATCCTAGAAATTTAACTTTGCTTGAGTCAAAGGAGTACAGGTCTTTGTAAGGTCTGGTAATTTCAAGACCCAGGCTTTCCATTACAGCTTTTGGCATTAAATTATGGGAAGCGCCTGAGTCATGCATAACATTGTGTAGAATTTTGTCATGAATGTTCAAACTTACATAAAAGGGAGGGACAGGTCCCTCTTGAAATTTCCCTTCAATATTTGGACCAAAAATCAGCTCTGGTTGGTCATCATTAAGATTGAGAGTATCCTCGTTTTCCTCTATGTTTAAAGCCTTCAAAATTTGGGTTTTATATACATGGTGGGTAGCTAACTCAGTCAATGGAATAGAGATCTTGATCTTGGAAATTTCCTGCTCCAGGCTGAAAGGAATTTGGTTCTTTGAAGCACTGTTTTCGGCCTTATTAGCTGCCACTTTATCAGCAATTGCAGTTTGCTGATTTGTTTTATTTGACACGACTGTTGTAATAGGAGTACTAGCTGAAGTGTTAGTACTGCTGATATTTGCACTCTGTTCTTCACTGTTTTGAGTGCTTTTCTCTTTACCTTTACCAGAATTATCAACCACTGTTTTGTCCTTTTTTTTGGCTGTCTTAGGCTTGGTTGCAGTGTTGTTTTGAGAAGATTTGTCAGTGGTTTTGTTGTTGGGGGTTTGTTGACTAGATTTACTTCTAAGTTCATATTCTTTCGAAGGCTCTGCGATGGCATTTTCCATGTTTTGATAATAATCTTCATTATCATCTCTTTCGTCGTCATATGGTGTATAAAGACCTTGTTTCTTATCATAATTAACCTCAAAGTCATCATCATCTACCCCAAATAGGTTGATATCAGCTTCCTCTATCATTTGATCAGATTCCTCAACCTCACTTACATAGTTTTGATGAAAAGGAGGAGTGATCTGTTGATCATCTTCCCTGGGTCTGTTTAAAGGTTGGTTCCTTCTCATATTCTGATTCTAGTTTTGGTTTCTGTTTTGAGGAGCGGTTTGATTTTGAATTGCTTGTGCTCTCTCAAGAATGCTCATTTTATTCATCATTTCTTCCATCATCCTTTCCATCTTTGAGCTTGAGGAAGTAGGTGTGGATTCCTCTCTAAAGGATACTTTCTTTTCAGTTTTCATCCTTGCTCTCTTCTCCATCAAGTTGACTTCTACAGAAAGAGCACCTCTTTGCATATCTTCAAGGGTTGCAAAATCTCTTTCTCTTAATGAATAGGTCATATCAGCATCAAACCCTTCCGGGAACTTGTTTAAAGCTAAACCTTGTGGAGGTTTTAATTCTGGGGAGAGTGCATTGTACACCATTAAACCTAGTACAATAAGCTTGTACACTTTCCCCTGGATTCCTATGGAGATTTTTATAGTCAGCAAGGACTTGGAGAGGATTCTTCCTCACTTCCCATTTGTTTAAGAATGTTTGATGGAAGCCTTGGAGATCATTTATACTATGGGGGGCTAGCACTTTAAACCATTTTCTTACTTCTCCCCCTAAACTTTGAGCAAAAAGTCTGAGTTTGATAGAATCATCATCAATTTCATTTCTGTCAAAGTATTCATTCATCTTGTCCACATGTTGTGATGTTGTCGTAGCATTGCTAGCATCATATAATGGAATTTTGGACTGATAGTCCTGTGGAAGATTGACTAATGGTACAGGAAGGACTAAGGGAGCATACCATGCTGCCATGATAGGAGGTGGGGGTGGATTGACACGAGGCGGGGTGGGCTGAAATGAAGTGGTTTGAGTAGTGGATGAGGGATGAACAGAAGTGGATGGAACATCAATAGATTGCTGAGCTGATTTTGGATGAGGGACACCTAAGTTAAGAAGAAAATGTGAATCAGGAGGTGTTGTTTCCCTGCTACCAAGATGTTCACTTGTTTCAGGAGATGAAAGTGAGGTCTCACAATCTAGCGGATCTAAATCACCAAATGACCTAGTTCTAAATGGGTTCAATAAGTCAGTTTGTGATTTCTGTAGAGCTGAAAGATTTTCAGGGACTGAATTGGCTCTTATGTGAGATCTGAAAATAGTTGAGGATTCTATCTTAGGAGACTTCCTAAGGATTCTTTCTGGGTTATCAACTATCTCAGGTGGATCAGGGTCAGGATGGGCTCTTGTGTGAATCTTTCTAGGAGCCACTATGCTATGTTTTTAGACCCAAATAACAAGAAGAGGTCAACCAAATATGACAATATTTGAAAAGTTAACTGGTCTGTTAATGAAAATTTCAATCCCGCAGTCCTCTAACTAAGTTCAAAAGATATTATAATAATGAGGGTTCTTCCCAGTGGAGTCTTAAGGTCTGTTCAGGATTGTGGAGTCGCCAGGTGGAAAGTTTAGAGTGTTTTCAAAGAGATACACTGTCCACCAAAGTGGTTGTGAAACATCCCTTTTCAAGGATATCCCAAAACACAACAAAGTCTAACCAGAGATTGAATGGGAGGGCATTCACCAGATATGTCACCTCTAACAGAGGATGAGATCCGGAGGCTACCTGGCCCTTTCCAGACTCTGTCTAAGAGTATGAAGTAAAACACATCGAATGGTAAATGAAATTTAAGGGCAAGCGTTTTTACTACCAATCTGAAATGTTTTTGGTATTTTCTGAACTATTTTTATTTGTGGTTTTTAAGAATATCCTAAATTTGTTTCAAAACTTAGCTACGGTTGTGAGTCAAAGACAGTCTATTCTTATGGCTAAGCCAGCTGATTCTTCAAGGTTAGATAAAAGCTTATAATAATCCTAGGGTTCACCTAGATTGTCACTGATTTAAACAAGTTTCATCATGATTACCATTTCTGTGGTAGTGCTTGAAAAGGCTACTTTTTACTCTCAAGGTTTGTGTGAAAATAAAAGGGAAAAAAGGTGAAAACTCAACTCAATTCCCCAGCGGAGTCGCTATAAATGTTAGGTCTCTGTAATAAGCAAGATTGGAAAATTATGATCACAGAGTTAACATCATTTCAACCAACTTTGGGATTCTAGGATCTAGCCCTCCTGAATCCGGAGAGGGATCTCTCCAATATGTACAAAGATGAATTTGTCTTTGAAAGCTTAAGGTATTGATATTAGGCTAGTTATGATGATCAAGGGTTTGGTTTTGTGTTTGGATGATTGAACATGATTGCTGTTAGAGGCGGAAAGATCTATATGCAAATAGGTTCAAAAGTGAGAAGTTGCAAGTAACTAGAATAAGCTTTAATCAAGATGAAAGATGATGGCAGGTTTCAGTCCATTGGGCTATGGAGTCATAAGAGGATTTAATTGAAGCAAGTCAGGTTCAAGAGAGGTCTATGGGGCAAGTCATCTATGTCTAAGGATCTCTTTAAGGTTTTTATCTATGGAATGGAGTGATACATTAAGAAGGAGAAATAAACAGATGCAGAAACAAAGAGCAGCCCAGGATCTGGTAAGTACTTTGAAACTATCCAACCTTTGACCAGGCACTTAAGAAAGACATGAAAGCAAACTAGGATCTAGTAAGTACTTTGAAACTAGACAGCCTTTGATACAATTCCAATAGAAAACATACAAAAACTAAGGGAAACTTAAAGGAAACCGTTGGAGTAGAAGCTAGCGGGCCGGGCTCACCACAAATCCTCTCCTAGCTCTTCTTTAATTGGTTGCTTTCAGGACAATCACAAAGATAACACAGAATGGCCTAAGATCTGATAAGTACTTTGAAACTAGTTAGCTTTTAACACATCCTAAGGGAAACAATCAAATAGTTGAGCAAATAAGAAAGGGACTCAGGGCTAACCTTAATTTCCTCAGTTCATCTTTACACAACATATATTGAAAGTAACATTTAAAAATAACATTCAGTCAAGGCAATAAGATGAGGGAACGCCAACATGCCTATATCTAAACTGAATTAATCATTTCCAAATAACACAGATAGAAGAAAACATCTAAATAAAGATTTCTCAGCCAGAGAAGGTTACTGGTATGCAGTAGCTCCTAACATTGTTTAAATTGTTCTTTACAGAAGAAAATGAAACATAATGAAAACAGAAACAAAATCACAAGTTACAATAAGAATAACATCACCGTCAGCATAGACCAGGATCCCATAAATCAGCTTGTATTGATGCTCCAAACCAGTTACAATCTTCAAGTTCAATGTTTCAGTTCATCTCTCTTTCACAACCTAACCTATCTGCAACAAGCAGAGCTCCAAGAGCCAGTGAATCACTATTTACAGACAGAAACCTTCATCTCAATTACATAACGATGCTTCAGCAATTACATTATCAACCAACCAACCCCTCACTCATCTTCTACTGAAGTATTTATAGAAGGATGAGGAGGTGAGACTTGATAAGAGATCTCAAAACCAATTAATACAGTCATAAATGTCTTTCTTGGCCCTTGGGGGCTCAAAGAACAAATTATACAGGTGTTCTACTTCATTAACTGATTTACATTTATGAAAATAGCTCAGTGAGAGCTTTGTTTGACATTTGAGGCTCTGTGTACAATTAGGGTTATTCTGCAGACATTCTGTCATTAAATCTCAGGCAGAAGTAAATTCTTCGGCTGCTTTGAGGCATAATATCTGATTTTGATCAATAAATTCAGTTCTTGATGGAATACTTCGAGGCACAGGTGGCGCTTTAGTTGGTGGGAAGAATCAATTTGCTTCCATCTGTGGCGGTGAAGGGTTTCCTGATAAAACACTTTAGATTTTCCTTTAATCTGTGCTTTGAGTCGGGGATTAGGCTTTTGATGACCGTCTTAGCCGTAATCCCCACTCATATGTCCATTCATTTACTGCTCTGGTCCATTTCTGCGACTGATACTCTCTTTCTGGGTTTGTTCGATGCTTTCCAGGTTCAACAGGGGCATGCTGCATCATCGGCTCATGAAACCTTAATGAATACGTGATTTAACATCCTGTGGTTGATTTCCTTTGACAAATTGAAAGAACGAGAGTCGTCACCCTCGTCCTTCGAATCTTCTTCAGACATGGCGAAAAGAACCTTAGACTTGCAAAATACAAACAAAATTATGAAATCCTGCGTTTATATGGGCAAATTTGCATCGGAGGGTGTGCGGAGGAAAGGGGCGATCGGAGCCGTCGATCGCACTATGATCGACGACCGGGAGCGATTTGGAAAGTCAGCGGCGGAGGAGGTTTGACGGGGCCATAGAATCAGGTATTTAAATGTGAACCGTCGATCCGCAGAGATCGACGACGGAGATGGAATTCTCGATCGCGCCGGCACCCAGTTAAATAGTACGCAACTAGGTTAAAGGTCGGGAAGCTTTAGTGAAGGGCAACCGTTGGATGCGAAGGATCAGATCGAACGGTGATCGCTGATTCCGCTGGGCGTCCATGATATGATGGATAACACGCGGGGGATTAACTTTATGCGGCGGTTTTGAAATAGTTCCGAGGACACGCGTCAGACAGCGTATGGAATCGCTGGTCGACGGGAAAAAACCACCAACCAGCGGAGGGTGGTGCGGAATGAAACCGGTGGTTTTTTGGAATCAGTGCGGGAAAAGGGGGGTCCACCAGGCAAGTTTTGTTCCGCTCCGTCGGATCTGTGGAGAAGATCGACGGCCCAGGTTGAATCGCACAGTTAACCACGTGACTTTAATATTTCATGTTAAAACTTTATAAAATGGGTTTTTTTCGAATTTTCAAAGGAAAATGGACAGAGAAAGGTTGTATTTTCGGTTTAGCGCCTAAGGACTGAGCAGTTGGTCCCGTCGCTCGGGTATATGGGGGAAAAAGCCAGGGGCTTAGCCCACGGGGGCTAAAAACCTTAATACACAAAAATATGTATTTTTCATGGTTTTTCAATGATTTTCCAAAGGAATTAAAGTTTCGATAAGGTTAAAAAGTGGGTTTTTAACCTTGGGAAATGAAATTTATGAAGGGATAGGGGAAGAACATGGAAAATATGGGGTTTTCATGGGTGGAAGGGAAAAATAGAGAATGAGGTTAGCTTGGAAGCAAGGGAGGGGAAAAAGAGGCTGCAGTAGTATTAGGCTTTGGATTTTTGCAGGATATCAGAGGTTTTGAAGAGGGAAACAGCTGTGAAGATTAACCAGAAGCTATGGATTCATCAAAAAGACTTCAAGCACCAACAATTTCGGGACTGAATTTGTTTCTTGAAGGCTGAAAAAATCATTTAGCCACCAGTTGATATGACAGAAAAATATGGGTGGCTAACAGGAATGACAATGTTTAATTTCCCCATTATAAACTGAAGGAGAATGTGATTCTAGCCGCGATGTTAGATCTTATCATAATCAATGGGAAGGTTGCGATTGAGACAACCAATGACTAATTCTTCGTAATTAAGGTGAATACAATTTAAGGAATGCTCTGCAAGAAAAAAAATGATGTATGCGATGATACAAAAATACGAAAAATTACAATGATGTGTTAATGTTTAAGATATGCAGGATAAATCAGGCCACTGTCATGCGTTTTAGCAAATGGGAGAGTCGGCTCTGCATCATAGCTCTTGGATTCACTATAGTGTATTCTACACATTGGATTATTTAGGATACCTTTGCATCTCTTTTAGTGGCAACCATCAACCACTCTATCACATTTCTTCCTCGATTTTTTTATCTCTGTGAGGGTGTTGGAGTGTGTTTGGTGCACGTATGTACGAAATCACACCAACTTAAGGGGTGTGGTCTACCCACTTAAGTTATTGGTAATAGGCAGAAAAATAAGTGGAGTCAAGCAAGTTAGTGGAAAAAGTTAGAATCAATAAGCATACTAGATAGAGAAATAACATGCATATATAAAATAAAACTAAAATAAAAACTAAAACAAATAAACACGAGCTCTAAAAAGAGTCAAACAACAAAAATAATATGAACAGTGGCTCTAGGCCCCTCTTATTGAGTGCTGGTAGTAATAAGAGTGAAACTTTACCTTCTTGCCAAAGGGCCTATAGAAAATTGTTTTTAGGTTCCGATGCAAGGGTGTTTTTATCCCAAGCTTGCCTCGATGCAGTATCCCTCTCTCTCTACTATGTTGGACTGAAATTTTTGGGTGGCCAACAATTGAGTCCCCTCTATCTTCAACTCTAGCTCACACACTATTGGTATTGCTTGGGAAATTCTGGCCAGCATAACAATGTGTTCACAAATTCTTCATCTCATGGTGGCCTTATATAGGAGATTTCAAATCCTCCCTTCCCTCTCTTGGTACATTATGGATGGTGACCCAAGAGAGGGTATGATTTCTTTGTGTGCTCCAAATATTCCATTGTGTGCTCACATAGTGTCTAAGGAGGCGTTGGTGGCTGTCCTTAGGCAGCTTCAAGTAAGGGGTCACTTGTACTTTGTAGGTGGCTATCCCCAATAGTGACATTTTGCCACTCCCAGAATTGCGCGCATATTGGGAAAAAAGGCGCACGAAAGGAACTCTTCGTGAAGGATTATGCGCACAAAGAGAATTTAGGACTTGTTAAAATTTGATTTCCCTCATACCTTAGAGATTTTTAAATACTTTCAAGATTCTGTAATGTATTCCTGCCCTGTAAATATTTTTTCCTAACAATAATTAATGTCATCTTCTGCTGTATGATTTTCTAGTGTTAACAGTTGCCCTCTAATGTGTGAGGTCTAGGAAGAAATGTATAGCCAAAATAAATTATAGTTTCTTTTCTGTATCGTGCGTAGAGAGAGAGAGAGAGACCTGCATGAAGCTTGGAATTGAAAACAACCTGCACCGGTTCCAAGAATGACCATGCCCTAAGGGATCCCTGTAAGAAAATACAATTTACAATACATATACAAATTTTCTACGAGGCAGGAATTTCCCATACTCGTAATGCTATGGCTAGTTAAAAAAATCTAGTTGACATATATGTGTTCTGTTGGTATCACTAATGTGGTAGTGATGTTGGCAGTTGTTGACGACAACTGCTGACGCCCTCAAGGCAATTTTTTATTTGATAATAGGTGGAATATGGTACCCATATGCGTAAAATTCGCATGGAATATAGCTGTGCATTATGCACATAGGTGATGGATGGGACCTTCCTGTGTAAGCATTGTTGAAAGAGACGCTTATGGAGGCACGAGTCTTCAACGAATTTGATTAAAGTGCAATGGTTGTAAGGTACGATACCATATTGACATGAAAGCTTTTGTTGAAGTTGAATGTTAGGAGGACCAATGACATCTGTGGACAATGATGTCTCCGACAGTGTCACCCGAGGATGCCCCTTGTATGGAGAGGGGTGATCCAAGGTACTGCTTCCTTTTCAGAATATAAGTGTCGAAGTCAACAAAAAGGAAGCCTCAACCGAACGAGGGGTCTCTGATATGAGGGATCGAGGACCTGGATGTGATGGGTTTAACATAGTCATGTTGGTGAGGGGTGACTAAAAACTGAAGATGGGGATTCAGTGGCCCAAGGTTGGAGTATACTAAGCAGCTTGGCGGCAGTCATAGTTATTTCTGATGGGGAAATCCCTGGAGTCGGTAGAACTTCCAGGGTGGGTATAAATTGGCTATGAATGTCAAGGTGGCTTGCATGTGGGGGTATAATACTCCAACCAAGGGTGTTCAGGGACCGCTGCCATGGGAGAAAAGATGAAATGAGAGGGTGAAGGACGTAGTGCACCATTTGGGGTCTTTGTACACTTACCAAAAGAATAAAATAATGGGGTTTTGTTTGTGTTAGGGTCCTATAAGTATATGATTCATAATTTGGAATTGAATTATGATAGTCTTGTAAAATATGTACATACCTTACTTTCTGCAAGTTGTTTTCCCATATTTTGTAAAAAAATAAAAAAATAGAAAATAAAAAAGAGCGTAAAAGTCCTAAAGGAAAAATAAAAGGACTTAGAAAAAATAACATACCCCAAATAAAAAAGAAATAAAACATGAAAGTGCGCAAGTCCAAATGCCACTACTTTTTACTTTTATGCTGATGATTATGGCAGAGTGTCAATAAATGCCATAATCCATGATGATTTGAACTGTTCAATCTTGACTTGTCATGTTTCAATTTACATGTTGTAGATAGTGAATAAAGATTAGTCAGACTGTTTATCCTGACTAATTAGTAGATAGGTAGAGAATAAAGAGGAGCTCATCAGTTTAAACTAAGCCCTCGGATAAAATTAGGTAGATTTACATAGTTTTTATTTCTTTCAAAAGAATAAAATGTTTCAAGGTTGCTAGCTCAAATGCACCTGCAAAAAGGAAGAAAAAATGTTAGAGTAAAAGTTGGGTAGGTAGAAAAAGGTGGGAAAATCATTGTAATATATGCTACCAGGAAAAAATCACTAATTTCCCCTCCCCTATAGTTATTCTGCATTCTAAAACTCCAGTCAAAGAGGCTCAGAGCATTTCTATGATTTCTGTTGGGACTGGACCCAATGCTCAATGATTGTTAAGTTAAAAGTGTGGAATTCCTATATTAATCCCTAATTATCATCATTTACCCTACATTAATCTATTACACTTCAATTTCATAAGTAAAGACCTTTTTACTTAATGAAAAAATAAAATCCCCTTTTGATTAATCTCCTTCATTCATAAAAACATAAAAAACCCTCAAAAAAATTATATTCTAGGTCAAAGTGGTCAAATTATAAATGATAAAGCTTTTCTTTTACATTTTCACTTTACTTAGTCATATAATTATATTTTGGGGTTTTTCATTGTCCTTGGTCATATTAACTTCTAATTTATTTATTAAATCCATACAAACAAACCTTATCCTATTATTATAACCCCTTTTATCTAAATTATCCCCAAAAACCCACTATTATAAGCTTTTTTGCCAAAGTTAATTATACACATGTTTAAATAGACACCCCAATTATAAGCCCTTTGGCATAAAACTAACATTATGTAAATATCTCGCCCCTATAGTGAGTAGACATTTCCATAGTCTATAACTATATAATAAAAATAAAATACAAAAGCATTAGTCATATTCTATATATGTCTAAGCAAAGAAATACCACCCCTCTTATATCATTTATCCTAGGTTTTTTCATCCGCGCCGCTATAAAAAGCTTATTATCATTCTCCGCAATACATACCTAAACCCGAGTTAAGGATAGAATTTATTTCTTTCTTTTCTTTTAATTATGTGAAACCTCATGTTCCATATAAATATTAACCTCCGTTAATCACATAAGCCACCCGGGCCCCACCATAACTTTCCACCACAACGTTAAATTTGATCTCGACCATTCGCCCAAACCACCCAAATCTAATGGTGGACGATGCACTTCATGTTCACAAAACAAATGATGATCCCAAGCCAAAAGCTGCGTGAAATTGGATGTTTTCAGAAAACCACTCTTGTGACATGTTGCGTTCTTATTGCGTCACGTTCATTTTGCCAAAAACTGCTTACAACCCAAATCCAACACAAAAACAACTTCCAGTTTTTCACATTTTAAAATTTAAAACCTCTCCTACCGATGATTTGACCAACATTTATGAAATTTGTTAAAGATTTATGTATAAATATTAAAACCTTTGTAATAAATCTTATTATTGTATTTGCATCCCGACTGTTTAAAAAAGCTCTGCTAAACCCTTTTAAGCTTCCCGAGCCTAATTTTAAACCTCTATGTGTCGATTTTGTACCTGTAAGTTCCGACTTCACAGTTGAAAACCCTTTTTGAAGACCATTACCACCTTCTCGGTTCTAGCAACTCAAAATAAGCTCAAGTTCAACCACGGAAGCATTTCAAAGCCCATCCAATTGTCGAAATACATGTTGTTAAGGTATTCTTCGACTATTCAAGCCTGCAAATCCAAAATTGAAGTCCTTATGACTAAAATAAATCTGAATTAAGAGAAATTGATCATATAAATTTGTCCTAAAACGCTCAAAATCAGGGCAAACCCTCGCAATTTTTTCCCAGAAATTGTTGTTTACAGAAAACCTCTTTTAAAAACCAAATCCTCAGTTCTAAACCCCTGAAAATCCATTCCATGGCTTGAAAAGATCTTTAAACCTACAGATTGTCTAAAAAATATCTTTTGCAGCCCTATTCATTCAGAAAACCTATGTTTTCTGTCTTAAACCTATTGAACAGATCCCTGATTCCTAATTGCACAAGAATTTCTCAAATTCCCTCTGTTTAAGAAAAATTAAATATTGCAAACTGTGTAATCTTGCTTTAGTTATCTCAAAATGACAAAGAAACAAATGACACCTAAAGCTAGAGGCTCTAGGCCAGTTAAACTTGGAGGATCCAAACCTCCTAAGTCTGAAGTAGCAAAAGCCCCAAAATCCACCCCTGCCCTCACTGTAAAAACTATTGTGTCTGTAAATCCCCTTTAGCCACCAGTATCTACTGAGGAAATAATCCCTTTGATTGATTTTGATTATAAAATTGTAGATCCTAAGGTAGAATTCAACCTATTAGAAGTTCACTATTGGTGTCATGAAAAATTCCTAGATAAAGATGACATGCCTATTTGGGAAACAAATTTACCCAAATATGTAGTTCCATTAACACACCCTGGTCAAGACATGATAAGATTGTGCCAAAAGTACTATGTTCCAGACCAAAGAGCAATTGTGAATGCTGATAGGGAATTTTTTTTTTCTATCACTGCAGAGTCTATAAATGAAATGTTGCAACTATAGTTTGACCCTAGGCAGTTCCCCTATCCATTGAAGCATTGACTCAGTTACATTTTGGATTGGATTTCCCAAAGAGGTTTATGATATTCTAGAATTTTATGCCTAGTCATGAGGACATTCCAAAGCTGAATCCTCCCTATTCCACCTCCAAGTTTCCTGAGGGTTCTAGACATGTGATTTCAATGTTATCTTTCATACTAGGTTACTTCATTGGTGAATTCATTGATGAATCCATCCTTGGATTTTAATCTACTTTATCTCCTGGTCAACCTTCTGAAATACTTTTTGACTATGCCAAAGTCATAGCTGATAAAATATACCATCAATTGTCAAAGCTACCCACTGAAGGGGTATTTAGATATTCTTCATATTTATTTCACTTGTTCTTATTCTCACAAGCTGATCACTTTCCAATAGCATTACAGAAAATGAATGTAGAGGGCCAACCTATACCAGTTATCTTTTGGAAATCACTATTGAGAAAAGAAGGAAGTGAATATAGCTACATATATTTTACATATTTGTTCATTAGGCCAGCTATGAATTTGCTACATAAATAAGAAAAGCCTAGGGTAAGTGAAGAAATGAAAAGGATATTACAACTATCAGAGCAATGCAAAATGGGAGATTGGTATTTGTATGAGAAACACATTGAATTGAGAATCTTTGGAACCAATCTACTTCCATACAAATTACCTAAGTTTTTGACTATCAAAATCTTTGCTTTAGAGTGTTTGAGACAGGTTTTGAATGTTCATGCCATCAATTTCTTGGCCTCTAAAAAGAAAACTCAATTCAAACTAAAAAATCAAATTGGCCCTTTTATAGTAAATAATAGGGATGCTGAAAAAGATATATCTAGAAGATTGTCAGAATATAAATTCCAGGAAAGCTTCTATTGGAATTATTACCCTCAAGGTTTTCTCAACAATATTAGACTCAAGTGTAAATTACCTCATTTTATACATGAGCCAAAGCCTGATATTGAAAATTTTTCTAATCAAACAGAGTGGGCAGAAAAGACATTGGTAGATTCAATTGAAAATATAGAGTCAGCAGGAAAAGAAGATACTATACAGGTTATGATAGCCACCAAACATCCAGAAACTTCAAATAAAATAGGTAGAGAAGATGAAGGCTACACAACAGAAACTATTACTGAAAAAAATTCAAATTGATTTACAATAAGAGAACTAAAATCACTACTGTTGAAAAAGATAAAGTGATTGAAATTGATGATACAAATGGCCAAGAAATATATAATGATCAGCAAGTGACAATGAGGCCATAGTAATAGTTAATGAGACTTTGATAGATATTGAAAGGGAACAAGCAGCAACTAAAGAACTTGACAACTAGATGATTGAAAAACAGGTTAATATGTAAGCTTCTTCTTCTTCTAAAATAGCAGATGAAAAAGACTTGAACATTAAAGAAAGATATAAACAGATCAAGAAAAATAATGAAGAGATAAAAAGTGAAATTTACTCTCAATTCTTAAAAAAGAAGCCAAGTAATCAGAACAAGTTACTTTCAACATATGATTATGCCACCAACAAGATGATGATGTCTTTCTTACAGCCCACCACTTCAACTCTAAAAACAGTGGCTGATTATAAGAAGACAAAATTTAAAATAGATGTTGAAAGTATTCATGAACTTGACCAGATTGAATTTCACAGGCACAATTTAGAAATGATTTATTCAATAGTAGTGACAAAGACTATGAGTGTGGTAAATTTACAAAATACAGTCTTCAACTTACAAGATCAGATGAATTTAGACAAGGCCTCACTCTATGCAAAAGATCTAAGGATCAAGGCCTTAGAAGATTTGATTTTACAAATAGGAGTTGACCCATCAAAAGTGCAAGTTGTTGAAGTATTGATCAAGAAGACAAATGATGATATTTCTGCTTTAAGGAAACAGTTAAAAATTCCTCAAAATTAACACCCATAGGGTAAGGAGATACTTCAAGAACAGAAAGAAAAAGAGGATATGATGCAGTTGATCATAAAGCTAACTGCCCAAATCAAGGATATGGAAAGTCAAATGGATATAATTATAAAAGAAAAAGAAACTGTGAAGGAAACTGATACTTCCACCATTCCTATAGTCATACCTATTATTACTGCTGCTGTTCCTTCTACACTGGGAGAAAAGTTAGCACCAAAAGTGCCACTTGCAACTGCAGTGTCAGTGCAATCAGCTACTACCTCCAATACAGAATCTTCAACATCACAGGTACAACATATAGATGAAGCAGGGCAGATAGTCAAAGTAATGGAGGAAATGTCTTTGAAAAATAATGAAATTAACAGTTTGAAGAAAATGATTCAGAATATGGAAATCTCCAGCAAAACAACATTAATCAATGCCAACAATTATGAGCAAAGGGCCAAGAGACTTGAAGAGCAAATCAAAAACCTTCAAAAAGACTTGAGATTCACTGCACAAATTTATTACATAAGAAAATACCTATGGACCAATATAATTGAGGCTATACATCTTCAGTGGCCATCAATCTAGATCATATATGAACACAGAGACCTACTTCTCTCAAGTTGAAATCCAAAAACAAAAGAAGAATTGGCAGACAAACCAGCACAAGCTTTGAAGCTTATTACTTTCTTGAATGGTAGTAACAGAGCAGAGTTAGAAGAATTGTAGATACAGGATAGGACAGAGACCATTCTACAATTCAAGAAAGTTCTAACAAAAAGAAATCTAATGAATATTCTAAAGGAAAAATGTGATGCCATGAATGTTTCAATCACTAATTTTTTAGCAAAATCAACCATGCTGAGACAAGCTGGTATTCTAGATATTCATGTCTTCAATGAGAAGTTGATGAACGAAAAATATTATGACAAGAAGATAAGGGATTATGCCAAAGAACAGATCAATAGGCCACTACCACAAGGCTCTCCCATAGGAAAGGTCATTCTCCAATATATTGAAGACTTTTTTTTCCTTCAAAATGAAATCAAGCATCTTTTTGTCTTTAAACCAAATTTTTCTAAGTATATAGATGTTGATGAGAACTACAGGAAGCTAAAAAATATGAAGATACCAAGTGATGAATAGTGGCAGGTGTTTACAAATTTGTTGTAGCAGCAAAGAAACAAAATAGTGAAAGAAAGTGTAAGATAAACTGTCAATCTGAGAAGGACATAATAAAACAGTTATTTTATTTTGATATTTTACTGCTGAGAAGTCTCTTTTTATAGTAGTTAAAGGTTAAAATATCAGTTAAAAGGGTATCAGGGTGAAAGAACAGAGTCAAAGTGTATCATAGAGAAAGCAACATCCAACTTATTTTTTACTGCTGTAATTTCCCTTTTTACAACAGTAAAATGATAAATAAACAACATTAAAAGAACATCATGGATGAAGTACAGTGTTAAAGAGTATAAGTGGAAAGAGTATCAGTTAAGTCATCTTCCAAAAAGATATTTTTCAATGTGTCAGCAAGCATGGACAGCGATTCAAAAAACAATTTTTGTTAGATAAGTTAGTTCTATATTTTCTAGATAAGAGGACAACTTGCTAAAGTTTTTAAGAAGCTGTCCCTATTAATGTGTAAAGATATTTTATATTTCCTAGAGTTATTCCTAGATATCTCTAGGATATTTGTAATAAAAATTTGTATAAATACTTCAGTTTGTGAAGTGTTTAGTGTGGAATAAAATTGCTAAGATTACTATAGATTTTTGCTGATACATTGGAGGCCTACATGTGTTGATTTCGAAAGTAGAATACTGGACAAAGCTAATTGGACATCATAATTCAGGATTCTCATGATAATTTTAAGAGTAAATTTCATCTATCTTATCATTGTTTATTTTCTGAAGTTCCATTCATTTCATTATATGTTTGTTCTTTCTTAATGAGTAACTAGGAATATTATTTTAGGACTAGCTTATGGATCCCTATCTTAACTAAGTTACCATTTAAATGTTTTCAACTGATTTCCAGTGTTAGGAATTCTTAACTGCTCCTACTCCCGTTTGACTTCTGCCTCCTTCCTCTATTGTCCGGATCAAAGGATCCTTCATTGCCCTTTGTCCCGACTTCACCATTTCATCAAAAACCTTTTATCCAAAGCTCTGAGGGTTATCTATCTTGCCCTGAATACATTTGCATCCTTTTGGCCTTGCCTTCTAGTACTGCTATTTAGACTTAGACTCCATTAGCCCAATGGTCAAGTAGATTTCTCTCTAGTTTACCTTTAAGTGTTTTTTTCCCACCAAACCAATTCAAAACCAAAACCAATTGTTCTATCATAACTAGCCTAAAACATTAAACCAAAAAAAGTTAAATCGTAAAGAGAGAGCCCTCTCTGAAATTTAGGAAGGCTAGATCCTAAATTTCCAAAGTAGGTTTGTGGTTAGTCCTAGTTTTCTTAAACTAAAAACTAAAAGCCCGCAATCTTGAGAAATTACTAGGGTGATAACAGTTTGTACAAAACACAGAGATGGGTACAACAAAACATGAAAGTGTTCGCTCATTGATGTTGCGAGGAAGGTGTTTTGTGTAGAAATTAGTATACACTAAGCATGCATACATCCAGATTCCCCTGATCTCACAATATTTAACTTCTTGCAAAATACAGAATCATTCCACTATTAATCTTTTGCGGAAAATTAATTGCAAACACATGTGAAGCATAACTAAAAACAATCGCACATAACACAGTTGTTTAATGGGAAAGCCTGAAGCTGAAAACCCCAAATATCATATATTATGTATCATGGAGATCATGTAACAATCTCATACAAATCTTAGTACATCAATCTTTCAGTACAATCAATCGTCACACACTAATAAGAAGAAATATGCAAATCCATGCACCAATCTCTGCCCTCCTACTAGCGTCCCTTCCTTGCACAATCCCTGTTGAAGAGTAGCTTTAAATGAATTCAAATTACACTTGTCTTGACTGCGCAATCCTCATTGGCAACTCCAATGTGTGTGTGGTGCAATCAATGCATCACTATAGTCACAATATATAGTCCATCTTGCCCTTTCACTTATCTCTCCACTGGGTCTCCACTGGAACTGCCATGCATTGTAGTTAACTACTGTATTGGTCAGTTGATTAATGAGTTATTATTTGTGAATTAATTAACTAATTAATTCACTCCACTCCAACTAGTGTATCATTCAGTTAGACTAGATACAACTAGCTCAACTGAGTTTAACTCCAATAATTGAGTTAAACTGAATAATAACTCCATGAACTACTCTTCCAACTCTGTCATAACTTTGCCACTTCAGTTCTAACAGAGTCCTGCATGCATGAACCACCAGTAAACCCTAGGAATTGTGTAATTCCTTCAACCCACTGATTTTCCAAATATGTGCATTGCAACTAAGTGCTCCAAGAGAATAAGTTGTTGTTTATTGTCGGATTATTATTAAGAGCTAATAATAATTGACACTTCTATTTTTATATCGATGATCTATAAATAGACTTCACCCAATATTCTAAAAATAGAATTTCATCTATTTTTCCAACTTGATCAACCATCCACAACTAGCATCCTGCAACTTCTGAAATATGATCACCATGTCTAAAAATAGACATAGTCTAAAAATAGACTTGCGCCAAAAATAGCCTGTGGGCCCACTTAGTGAAGGTGACTCTTTTCACTAAGCTCATCATCTTTTTGAATCTCAACACTCCCTCTCAACAAGATAGGGATTATCCTTCACCCCGATCCTGCCTCTTTGGTATTCAAATTTTCTCCTGCCGAGCGCCTTCATCAGAATATCTGCATCTTGATCCTCCATAGGAATGTACTAAAGCAACATGATCTTCCGCTGCACACAATCTATGATATGATGATACTGGATATCAATATGTTTAGATCTATCATGAAACATAGGATTAATTGAGAGTTTAATGCAACTCTAATTATCACAATGTATGACTGTGGGATCTAAATGTGAACCGAACAAACCAACCAGGATCTTCCTCATCCAGATAGCCTCACATGCAGCTTGACTTGATGCCATGTATTATACTTCCACTTAAATGAATGCCACAGATCTTTGTTTCCAGCTGTACCAAGAAAATTCCGTAGATCCGATACTAAAAACCCCTCCTGATGTGCTCTTTCTGTCTGTTGGGATGCTTGCCCAATCTGCATCCGTGAAGCCATGCAACTTCACCTCATCCGTCTATCAGCCATACTCAGATGTGCCACTGAGATACCTCAGGACATGATTTCCTACCTTCCAAAAGAGCTTGGTAGGCTTAACCATCGCTTGTGAAAGATGGTTTACTGCATAGCATATGTCCAGTCTTGTATTAACTAAATACATGAGCGAACCCACAAACTGTCAATAAACAATGGCATCCACTACCTCTGCCGATGTAGCATCTGTTAGCTCCCCGTAATTTGCTAGATTGATTGAGATACAATAGGATAGGGGTAACATCAAACCAAGCTTTGGAATCCAAGGACCTAGCCTTCCTGGATTCAGAGAGGGATCTCTCTATTAGGTGAAAAGATGTGAACTTGTTTGCTGATTAGGGTTGATTTTAGGCTAGTTATGAAATATTGGGTTTGTTGATTGTTTTTGGTTGGGTATGATGCTTAGATAGACTAGATAGAAACAAGGAAAGCTTCAAGTCATTGGGAAATGGAGTCTAACAAGGTCATGATAGGTTCATAAATGGAGCAGGGAGTATTGTAGGGAAAATCTAGCTTGGTTGGTGGATCTTTGAGGTTTGAAGGATCATGAGATGGACATTAGTTTTGAGAAAAAAAGTTTGACAAAGAGCAGTAAATAATTCTATATCATATACTTAAACTAAGGGAGTTATAAGAATCATAAGCATAGAGAAGAAATCAAAGGCAGAGGAAACCCTAAACTCTTTGATTAAGACTTAAAGCAGATAATTATCCAAGACAAACATTTAAATGAAATACAGAAAGGAAAGAAACTTATTCCACT
Source organism: Pinus albicaulis (assembly GCA_034641835.2). NCBI lineage: Eukaryota > Viridiplantae > Streptophyta > Pinopsida > Pinales > Pinaceae > Pinus > Pinus albicaulis. The sequence goes on along the minus strand of CM076578.1, from coordinate 1,797,301,104 downwards.
TTCATGGATTTCATTATCAAGAACAGAAAACATTAAAGATGCACAAATAGCTACAATAATAGAAGGAGAGAAACTTTGAACATCTAATATTATAGCTATGAAGGTTCTTTGAAACAATTAGCTAAGCAAATGCAAAGAGCATGATTGAAACAAACTTCTTTGACAAGCCTAGGTAATTGTGCTTTAAAGAGATGACTCCAAGAATAGAGTTTTTAGTGGCAAAAAATATGCAGGGCTAGCCATAAATCATGCTCGATACCAACTGATATAGACCATTCAAGAAATATACAAGCTCAGGAAATCCTTAGAGAGAAAAATATGAATCCTCTAACATATCCCAGCAGAAGAAAACATTAAGGAAGTGAAGAACAAACAGACCTAAGGTGCCATCAGAAAACATGTCTCAGTCTAAATTCTTTGTCCTACTTCAACAGATAAATATCGAAACATAATAAAAAACTAGAAAACATGAACAAAAGAGAAATACATCACTGTCAACCAGGCTTATGGATCCTGCAAACAGTCCTCCTCCATCAACAAACAAATCAGGGCATGCATGAGCTCCAAGACATCAAATTATTTTCAAAACTCCAAGAGACTATGTATTACTTGAGAATAAGTCATAAAAATCCAACCAAATACATAAGAGCCTCATGCTCTATTTATGGAACAAGTGAGGAGGTGGAAACCATAAGATGCTTCCAGAAACCCTAATTCTGTCATAAATGTCATTTATGTGCTTAATGACCATGCAAGGCCCAAGACACATAATATCTAGGCTAATAAATGAAAAATAACATATATAACTTCTCAATCAAATCTGGAGTGATTTTCCCAAGAAAATATAAAAAAACCATTTTTCCATTAATTTGTGTGTTTTGTGGACTTTTTGGAAAATTGATCCATTTACCTGATACCACTTTTTTTTTTTTTTTTTTTTCGATGTCGGATTTGGCCCTGTGATGGCTCGTTGGAAAGCATGAAGAGTCTAATTTCCAAAAATACTTGTGGTTTTATGATCCAGGTCCTAGAACCTAGTAAAAAATTAAAAACCCAGACTAGTCATTTGCGTAGCATCAGTCCCAAAACAGGGGCAGAAAGGTAAAAAAGCGAGGATTTTTGACCTTTTGAGGGGTCACACCTACTCCAAAGCTTATGAAATTTGGTGAGAATGATGTGCAGGCTGATAGAAATAAAAAAATTCAAATTTTTTCTCCTGGGGATGCTCCATGTGTTTGCGTAGCGCCAGTGGCACTGTGCAAATGAGACCAAAAATTTCAAAAAAATACAATTTTCTCCAAATATTCTCAAATTGGTGGAGATCTTCTCTAAGGGGTTCTGATCAACTACTGAGAAGCCTCAGCCAAAAATCCAAGGCTTTTATTTATTTTTTCCCTTTTTATATCTTGGACTTCAAGGAGGGCTTCCTTCAGTTTGGCACAAGGAAGCTTGTGTTTCTTGGCATAATACTTTGTCATTTTTCTTTGCAGCCCTAAGCCTTCATTTTCCTTCATCAGCTTGGCCTCTAGGTGTATACTTTCCCTCTCAAGCATTGGATTTGATGTGGTTGACAAGGTCCCTTACCTTTCGGAGGCAACAAACACTTGTCTTGGCCCTCTGTGGTATGTGTATGTGAGAGGAGAGATGGTGTTTCTAGAAATGTTTTCATCATGGTTGTGACCCTTGGTGTTGTCACCAGCGTCTTTATTTTCAATTTGGTCACTATCAGCTACCTCTTGTTCTATTTGATCACTACTTTTCTGACCTTCAGAACCATCATCAACATTATCTTCCTCACTGCCTTCTATGCTATCACTTTGGCCTTCAAATTTATCATTAACCTCTGCACTTGCTTCACTTTCACTTTGTTCATCATTATCACCCTCCTATGTTTCCATATATTCTGCCCTTGACATGGTGATTAGGGCTGATGGACAAACTAAGGTTTGGAGGGATCAAATGAAAATGGCGGTTAGCCCTTCACAAATGAGTGGCGTGGTGGTGGGGTACATGGCTGAGTGCCTTTGAGGTTTGATGAAGGTTTTTTTATATGAGATGCAACCACCCTAATTCACTCTCCCTCAAGTGAAAATTTTGTTCAAGGAGGCCAAAAAATAGAGGTTTATTTTTCATTGAAGACCTAGGGTTTTCTCAAATTAGGGTTTAACCAAAAAATACTTGAGGAGGAAAGAAATAGGCCACCTATCACTTTTTACTCTTCTGCAGGCTTTGTAGGTGACTTGGAGGTGTCTTTGAGCTTTTGGGAAAGTTTTATTGTAAGTCTGAAGGAAATTATTCATTTGCACAGTGCCAGCTATTTGCGTAGTTTCACACTCCACTTTGTGCAGCGCAGTGCAAAAATGCACTATGAAAAACCTTGTTTGCGTAGCGCCATGGTCTTATTTGCACAACACTAGTCATTTTGCGCAGTGCCACTTTAGCAGAAAATGGGTCAACTTTCAGCCAAGGGTTGATGACCTTCCGGATGTCAGATTTGGGCCCGTCATAGCTTGTTGGAAATATTGACTTGTCTGATTTCCAAATACACCATTTTTTCCCTAATTGGAGTTTATTTTCTTAGTAAAAAGTTGATTTTCCCAAGACTGGTCAAAAATTCCTAAATGATGGTGCAGAAATGTAGAGTGCTGGTGCATACCACTTTTGGATGCCTTCCTCAATTCAAAATTGAGCTCATGATAGCTCATTGGATATATATTCAAGTTTAGTTTTCTTTGGATTCATCAAAAAATTCATTTGGACACTACAGCTGTGAGAAAACTTGATTTTCCCAAGGTCACTCTAGTAGTGCAGAAATTATCCCGTGACACCTGTATTTTTGACATTTCTCCCAAACCATGATACCTGTGTAAATAATTAAGGAGATTTATCTTCTTGGCCCTATTATGGACAAAAAAATCTCTCACATTTTCCAAATTCATCTCTATTTGGTGAGAAACATATTTTTAAACAAAACTGGCCCTGGGTGTGGCAAATGACTTGGCCCTTGGAATGAATTCTTGGAAAATGATGGAGGCATGATGTTTATGAGTTAGTATGTACTTATACTTGCTGATATGATCTATAAAATGGATCATTTTCTCGTATGCCTCTTTTCCATGGAAAACCCTATCTTAGTTGGAAGAGGAAATTAGGGTTTGGTGAGCGGATTTAGGACTGCCTTGTAGAGGGAGGGGAATGAAGGGGTTAAGGAGTGTCTAAATTCTTGGGGAAATTTTGGGGGATAGGATAGATGTTAGAGAGTAGGGGAAAGTGGAATTTAAATAATTGAGTGAGGGTAAGCGGTCCAAAAGGGCAAAACACAGGCTTAGTCTCAAAAAAGTGTCAAATTGTGGCAATAGACTAGGTTTTATAGAAAAATGATGATTTTGAGGGATAAGAGTGATGGGAAGTGTTTATGAAGGTATATTAAGGATAGGAGGAGGTGTAAGAGCATCAGGATATAAGCCTTGTTGACGATTAATCCATGGAGGTCATGAAACCAAGAAAATTTCCCTTAAAAACCCTAGTTTTCTCTGAAAATAGGCATGCTGCCTCTCCTTTGCTGTGGGTGTCTTTAGTGATGAGTTGGCCTCTTACCTTACCTAGTTCTCTGCTAATAGCCACCTTGAAACCTCTTTCAAAAATGTAAAAATGGGTAGTTTTCCTTTCCAGAATTTGTGCTTGGCCAAAGAGGCCTTCCTTGGAAGATTTTTTGATCTCCTTTGGACAACCATTTGCTGATCTTCCTCCTCTTTGATTTTACTTTTTTGGCATATGAAAAATAGTGACTTAGATCATAAAAAAAACCCTACAACCTATGAAATTCTAAATGACCTAGTGGGAGGCTCTTTGGACTTGGTCTCTGCTTGAAAACTTAACTTGGGATTATTAGGTGTAAAATAGAGTTTTGGACAAACTGATGTATTGAAGATCCAAAATCCAATGTACTTGATTTATCTAAAGAGCCTATAGAGATAGTTTTGAGATCATCAATGCTTGAGGCATTTGGGAGACATAAGAGAGTTGATTGGTTGGTGACCTTAGGTAGCAGTGGAGGGGTTGGGAAACACAAGAACAGTGGGCTTGAGGCCAAAGGTGACCAGACGTGGTGAAAATGAATAGCATGAGCCCATGATGGGTCTTCTGGGAGTGGTAGGTTGACCTTGACATGATAGGATGATAAGATAGTGAAATTTTATCCTAAGGATAATGAAGGCAGTGAGATTTCTAGAACTCACGATGTTCATGAACTTTGTTTCTAGAAATCTAGGATAAGTATTTAGTCATCCATACAAAGCAAAAATTACTGATGACTAACAGTGGCTCCACTTGGGGATGGCAACTCCTTTTAAGGAGGTGTCCATAATTTTAGATCTTTGGTTTTATGGTGACCAGTGCCTCATCCATTGGGCAGATTTTTACCTCTTTTCATTTGTTTATGCTTTCTTGAAGCTATGATCTTAGTAATCTGAAAAAACATGATTAAAATCAACATCATCTCTACCTACCCAACCTACTTGCCTAACATTTTTTCTTCCTTGGGTGAACTTGAACTGGCAAACCCTTTGACATTTTTTCTTTTCCTTTGAAAGCAAAAACAACTATCTAATAGTACCCTTATCACTTCCAAGGGTTCAGATTATGCTAGTGAACCCTTTTATTCTCTACCTAGACTACTCAATTGTCAGGATTAAGCTATTTGACAAGATTCATTCACCAAGCTACTGACATGAAATTGAAAGCATGGGAAATCAGGATTAGGCAATCTAACTTTCCATGAGTTGTGGCATAAGAACAAGCTGCACACAAATTTTATTTTTGTATAAAAAAAACTAGAAAAACAAGGGTTGTGATTTATCATTTGCTAAGCAGTCCTATATTTCTCTTTGGTTCAGTTTTAAGCATGTGGAATTAACATTCTTCATTCCTAATCTATTCTCTTTTGACAAGTCAAGTTTACATGATTTGATAAGTTTTTTCTTTCACTAACCTATCAACAAATAAATTGAAAACATGTTCAGCCATGATTAGGCTAGATGACTGAACAAGACTTATTTTTCAAAAACAAGTAGTGGCATTTAGACTTGCACACTTTCAATGTCACTATTTTTTGGGCATGGGGCTGTACCTCTTCTTTTCATCTTCCCTCTTTTTCATTTTTTTTTTTTTTTAACTTTTTCTCTCTTCTTGGTCAAAACAATCTAAAACTAAGGTAGAAATATGATCATAGTGTTGAGCTTATTTGTTTTCCTATCTATCCTAATCTAACCTATACATGATATACATTCAGCTGGTGAACTCTCTTTTCCAATACATACAATCAAGTAGATGATTCCATGAGGGATCTTGGTTTAGCTCATTGAGGGTGCTGACAAAATTAAAAGGCCACTCCCACCTCACTTGTGTTTGAACAGTAGTGCTTAAAATTTTTCTTACACTTTGCAACAAACTTCTCTTGACATAAATTTCTCTTCATTTAGATGCCTCTAATAAATTAGCAAAGGGATCTTGAAACAATACCTGAATGTGAGAATTTGGAAAATAAGCATGATCCAGGACTGCTTCTTCCTCCACTTGGCTAAGCTTGGGAATTTTTTTGGAAATAAACTCCTTCTCTTCCTCATGATCATCTGCACTGTTAGACTCATCATATCTTGCCATGTTGTCCTCTAGTAAACCTGGTTGAAAAGAGTCATAGCTGTTCTCTTTCTCTTGTGAAGGCTAGACATAGGGATGAATGTGTTCTTTGTTGTTGAAATCAATACCTAAAGATTGATGACTTCTAATTACATTAAGGTTGTCTTTGATGAACTGAAAGGAAGTACAATAAATAGGTAAAGACCCTTCCCTTTCTCCCAAACTTTCTGTACTTTCCTCTTCACTATCATAGCTGAGTGGTATTTGCTGATCACTATATTTGAGCTATTGAAAATGACTGTATTTTTCCCACAAAATAATCACTGATTTTTATGTAGTGTTATCTTGAGTCTGGAGAACATAATCATCATCATATTGATCATATTTGGGTAGCTTATTCATAGGAGGAATGTCATCCATTATGCACACTTTTTAAACTGAATGTTCCACCATATGAAAAGGAGAGTATTCATGGCCAATATATTCTCTTTTAGCCATTTGAAATGACTCGAAGCACAAGGGTAGGGACTCAAGAGGTGCTAGCTCATCTTCCATTTCTGGTTTTGTAATCCAAACAGTCATACCAAGATGATTTTAGGGGAGAACTTCTGGATTTGAAAAAAGGTTTGTATTATCCATTTCCTTCCTTACTGATTCTTTAGAGAATTCTACCTTGTTTCTATTTTCAATTTTCTTGTAATACTCTCTTAATAGTGAAGAAAAAGATGTGGGAAGGCATATAGTACTTACTTGAAAAATTTCCGCATCTTCTTCTTTGCAACCTTGGTTAGCCAATATGTTTTGATAGCTATCTTTGCATTGAAATGACTGATTTGGTTCCTCCCAAGAAAATGGTACCGGTTACTCTGAATAATCAGCACCAACCTCAACCTTGTACTCTTCCTCTTTCCTACCAAGTATATGCATCATTTTGGTGATTGTATCTGTCAACATCTCTAGCTTTACCTCTGAAGAAGTCAATTTCTCTTGAGCTGCTTTGTCCTTCCTTATTTCTCTTAACTTTTCCTCTCTTTCCAGTATGTCGAATTCCACAGTAATTTCCATATTCTGCATTTATTCCAGGTTTGAAGGGTCTTTTTCTCTTATCTAGAATTCCATATCTAGGTCAAAAGTGCTTGGGTAGTTCAAGAGAGCCCACCCTGAAGGTGGCTTTATCTTAGCAAGTATTTCATTGTATACTTTATTGAACCTGGCTGAAAAGTCTTGTATTGTCTCCCCTAGTTGTATTTTTAAATTCTTGTATTCCTTTATGATGAGAAATTCATTTCCCATGATCACCCACCTATCTAGGAATACTTGAGTGAATTGACGAAAATTGATAATGCTTGCAGCTGGAAGGTCCTTAAACCAACTCTTAATTTTTCCTTGTAATGATAAGACAAAAATTCTAATATGAACATCATCTTCTTCTATTTCAAAAAGGTCAAATAAATTATCAAGATTTTGAATGTGTTCCTCGACGGTGACTTTTGAGCTTTCTCCATCAAATCTGGGTAGTTTATTTGCAATATTTGCAAGGAGGGATTGGAAGATAGGAAATAAAATCAGAGGCTTGTATCTTTCTGGGACCTTTGTGGGTATAGGTAGTGTAAAAAGATATTTATGGTTGTTTGAGGTTTCATCAAGAGCAGGAAAGGTGGCATGAGGCTCATGTTTCACTAGGTATTCCACAGGTTAATCTGGGGTAAGAACAGGTGTATAAGTCTCCTCATTTTCAAGCTTAGCTTTTCGAGGCTTGAGATCTTTCCAATGATAAATGTAGATCTCATCTTTGTATTCTTGATCAGGCTTAAAGTAGGATAGAACATAGTTATAGATAAAAATAATAAATTCTTGAATCTAACTTAGGCCTAAGTGCTATTTATTTCTAGGATGACTGGTCATGTTTCACGTTCTTCCTCCAGTGGAGTCTTTATGTCTATTGAGAGTTGTGGAGTCGCCAGGTCGATGATTTCAAATATTTTAAGGCAGATTTTTTTCCACCATCAACAACTGAATACCAATCTGAGGATGTTTGTGGGTTTTCTGAGGTCTTAAGGATGTCTAAGATGTAATTTACTTAGAGGGTCCCACCCTGATCGCCATTATGTTAGTGTGGAAATGAGGTGGAAAATTCACTAGATTTTCTAAGTCAAACTTAGGGTCTAAAGAGTCTTAAGAGGTTTTCAGACAAATGTATACTCAGAAGACCCACCATGATCGCCATTATGTTAGCTCCCTGTAATTTGATAGATTGATTGAGATACAATAGGACAGGGGTAACATCAAACCAAGCTTTGGAATCCAAGGACCTAGCCTTCCTGTATTTAGATAGGGATCTCTCTATTAGGTGCAAAGATGTGAACTTGTTTGCTGATTAGGGTTGATTTTAGGCTAGTTATGAAACATTGGGTTTGTTGATTGTTTTTGGTTGGGTATGATGCTTAGATAGACTAGATAGAAACAAGGAAAAATTTAAGTCATTGGGCAATGGAGTCTAACAAGGTCATGACAGGTTAATAAATGGAGCAGGGAGTATTGTAGGGCAAATCTAGCTTGGTTGGTGGATTTTTGAGGTTTGAAGGATCATGAGATGGACATTAGTTTTGAGAAACAAAGTTTGACAAAGAGTAGTAAATAATTCCCTATCATATACTTAAACTAAGGGAGTTAGAAGAATCATAAATATAGAGAAGAAATCAAAGGCAGAGGAAACCCTAAAATATTTGATTCAGACTTAAAGCAGATAATTATCCAAGACAAACATTTAAATGAAATACAGAAAGGCAAGAAACTTATTCAACTTTCATGGATTTCATTATCAAGAACAGAAAAAATTAAACATGCACAAATAACTACAATCATAGAAGGAGAGAAACTATGAACATCTCATATTATAGCTATGAAGGTTCTTTGAAATAATTAGCTAAGAAAATGCAAAGAGCATGATTGAAACAAACTTCTTTGACAAGCCTAGGTAATGGTGCTTTAAAGCGACGACTCCAAGAACAGAGTTTTTAGTGGCAACAAATATGCAGGGCTAGCCATAAATCATGCTTGATACCAACTGATATAAACCATTCAAGAAATAGACAAGCTTAGGAAATCCTTGGAGAGAAAAATATGAATTCTCTAACATATCCTAGCAGAAGAAAACATTAAGGCAGTGAAGAACAAACAGACCTAAGGTGCCATCAGAAAACATGTCTTAGTATAAATTATTTGTCCTAATGCAACAGAGAAATATGGAAACATAATGAAAAACTAGAAATCATGAAAAAAAGAGAAACAAATCACCATCAAACAGGCTTATGGATCTTGCAAACAGTGCTCCTCCATCAACAAACAAATCAGGGCATGCATGAGCTCCAAGACATCAAATTATTTTCGAAACTCCAAGAGACTATGTATTACTTGAGAATAAGTCATCAAAATCCAACCAAATACATAAGAGCCTCATGCTCTATTTATGGAGCAAGTGAGGAGGTGGAAACCATAAGATGCTTCCAGAAACCCTAATTTTGTCATAAATGTCATTTATGTGCTTAATGACCATGCAAGGCCCAAGACACATAATATCTAAGATAATAAATGAAAAATAACATGATATAACTTCTCAATAAAATATGGAGTGATTTTCCCAATAAAATATTAAAAAAACCATTTTTCCATTAATTTGTGTGTTTTGTTGACTTTTTGGCAAAAGACAGTCCATTTGCGCAGCGCCACTTTCACAAAAAATAGGTTGTTTTGCAACCACGTTTTGGACCACTTCCTGATGTTGGATTTGGCCCCGTGATGGCTTGTTGGAAAGCCTGAAGAGTATAATTTCCAAAAATTCTTGTGTTTTTCTGATCCAGCTCCTATAACCCAGTCAAAAATGAAAAATCCCCAGACTGGTCACTTGCGCAACACTAGTCCCAAAACAGGAGCAGAAAGGTAAACAAAGTGAGGTTTTTTGACCTTTTGAGGGGTCAAACCTGCTCCAAAACTTCTAAAATTAGGTGAGAATGATGTGAAGGCTGAGAGAAATAAAAAATGCAAATTTTTTCTCCTGGGGATGCTCCATGTGTTTGCGTAGCGCCAACGGCGCTGCGCAAATGAGACCAAAAATTTCAAAAAAACAAAATTTTCTCCACATCTTCTCAAATTTCGTGGAGATCTTCTCTAAGGGGTTCTGATCAACTACTGAGAAGCCTCAGCCAAAAATCCAAGGATGTTATGTATTTTTTCCCTTTTTAGATTTTGGACTTCAACGAGGGCTTCCTTCAGTTTGGCACACGGAAGCTTGTGTTTCTTGGCATAATACTTTGTCATTTTTATTTGTAGCCCTAAGCCTTCATTTTCCTTCATCAGCTTGGCCTCTAGGTGTATACTTGCCCTATCAAGCCTTGGAGTTGATGCTGTTGGCAAGGTCCCTTGCCTTTTGGAGGCAAAAAACACTTGTCTTGGCCCTCTGTGGTATGTGTATGTGAGAGGAGAGATGGTGTTTCTAGAAATGTTTTCATCATGGTTGTGACCCTTGGTGTTGTCACCAGCTTCTTTATTTTCATTGTGGTCACTATAAGTTACCTCAAGTTCCATTTGATCACTGATTTTCTGACCTTCAAAACCATCATCAACATTATCTTCGTCACTGCCTTCTATGCTGTCACTTTGGCCTTCAAATTTATCATTAACCTCTGCACTTGCTTCACTTTCACTTTGTTCATAATTATCACCCTCCTCTATTTCCATATCTTTTTCCCTTGACATGGTGATTAGGGCTGATGGAAAAACTAGGGTTTGGAGGGGCCAGATGAAAATGGTGGTCAGCTCTTCACAAATGAGTGGTGTGGCAGTGGGGTACATGGCTGAGTGCCTTTGAGGTTTGATGAAGGTTTTTTTATATGAGATGCAACCACCCTAATTCACTCTCCCTCAAGTGACAATTTTGTTCAAGGAGGACAAAAAACATAGGTTTATTCTGCATTGAAGACCTAGGGTTTTCTCAAATTAGGGTTTAACAAAAAAATACTTGATGAGAAAAGAAATAGGCCACCTACCACTTTTTACTCTTCTGCAGGCTTTGGAGGTGACTTGGAGGTGTCTTTGAGCTTTTGGGCAAGTTTTCTTGTAATTCTGGAGGAAATTCTGCATTTGCGCAGTGCCAACTATTTGTGTAGCGCCACCCTCCACTTTGCGCAATGCAGTGCAAAAATTCATTGTGAAAAACCTTGTTTGCATAGCGCCATGGTCTTATTTGAGCAGCACCAGTCATTTTGCATAGCGCCACTTTAGCAGAAAATGGGTCAACTTGCAGCAAAGGGTTGATGACCTTCTGAATGTCAGATTTGGGCCCGTGATAGCTCGTTGGAAATATTGACTTGTATGATTTCCAAATAAACCATTTTTTACCTGATTGGAGTTGATTTTCATATTCAAAAGTTTATTTTCCCAAGACTTCTCAAACAGTCTTGAATGATGGTGTAGAAATGCAGAGTGCTGGTGCATACCACTTTTGGATTCCTTCCTCAATTCCAAATTGAGCTCATGATATCTCATTGGAAATATCTTCAAGTCTAGTTGTCTTTTGATTCATTAAGAAAGTCATTTTGACACTACAGCTGTGAGAAAACTTGATTTTCCCAAGGTCACTCCAACAATGCAGAAATTCTCCCGTGACACCTGTATTTTTGACATTTCTCCCAAACCATGATGCCTGTGTAAAAAAATAATGAGGTTTATCTTCTTGGTCCTATTATGGATAAAAACCTCTCTCAATGTTTCCAAATTCATCTCATTTTGGTCAGAAACATATTTTAAACAAAACTGGCCCTGGGTGTGGCAAATGACTTGGCCCTTGGAATGAATTCTTGGAAAATGATGGAGGCATGATGTTTATGAGTTGGTATGGAATTATAATTGCTGATATGATATATAAAATGGATCCTTTTCTCCTATGCCTCTTTTCCATGGCAAACCCTATCTTAGTTGGAACATGAAATTAGGGTTTGGTGAGCGGATTTAGGACTGCCTTGTAGAGGGAGGGGAATGAAGGGGTTAAGCGGTGTCTAAATTCTTGGGGAAATTTTGGGGGATAGGGATAGATGTTAGAGAATAGGGGAAAGTGTAATTTCAAGAATTGAGTGAGGGTAAGGAGTCTAAAAGGGAAAAACACAGGCCTAGTCTCAAAAAATGTCAAATTGTGGCAATAGACTAGGTTTTGTAGAAAAATGATGATTTTGAGGGATATGAGTGACGAGAAGTGTTTATGAAAGTATATTTATGGATACGAGGAGGTGTAAAAGCATCAAGATATAAGCCTTGTTGACAATTAATCCATGGAGGTCATGAAACCAAGAAAATTCCCCTTAAAACCCTAGTTTTCTCTGAAAATAGGCATGCTGCCTCTCCTTTGTTGTGGGTGTATTTAGTGATGAGTTGGCGTCTTACCTTACCTAGTTCTCTGCTGATAACCACCTTGAAACCTCTTGCAGAAATGTAAAAATGGGTAGCTTTCCATTGCAAACTTTGTGCTTGGCCAAAGAGGCCTTCCTTGGAATATTTTCTGATCTCCTTTAGACAACCACTTGCTTATCTTCCTCCTCTTTGATTTTAATTTTTTGGCATATGAAAAATAGTGACTTGGATCATCAAAAAAACCCTACAACCTTTGAAACCCTAAATGACCTAGTGGGAAGCTCTTTGGACTTGGTCTCTGCTTGAAAACTTGACTTGGAATTATTAGGTGTAAAATAGAGTTTTGGACAAACTGATGTATTGAAGATCCAAAATCCAATGTACTTGATTTATCTAAAGAGCCTACACAAATAGTTTTGAGATCGTCAATTCTTGCGGCTGTTAAGTCCCTATATTAATAATGTAGCCCCTTATTATGTTAGTGTAGCCCCCCTTATTGTTATTATTGTACCCCTGTAACCCCCATATTGTTATTATTGTGCCCTTACATTATTATTGTTAGGTCGGCTAGGATTACATTGTGGCCCCACTAGGATTATATTGTGGCCCCATGGACTCCTATATATAGAAGGAGGTTTTGTTCATTTGTATCATCAAAGAATTGTTCATTTATGTAATGTATTGGAGGTTTCCCCCTCGAAGTGGCTCATTTATAAGGCATTTATATCTCTTTTCTTATCTTTTTGGAGATGGTTACACAACATTTGGTATCAGAGCTTTGAATTCTAGGGTTTCGCTGCTCCAAACAGGTCATTGTGGAATTTTCGCTATAACTTTTTTTCTACGAAGTTTAAAAAGCTGACATTTTGAGGGTGCGAAGCCAAAATCCCGAGGAAGAGTGTCTAAAAATTTCAAAGCTTGTTTCGCAATAGTTTTGGAGATATGATCTGTGGAAGTTAGGTCTTTTTTCAGGCTCCTAAACAGGTCATCGTGGCATTTACGCTATAGAGTTTTTTCTACGAAGTCTAAGAAGCTTAAATTCATAGGGTGCGAAGCTGAAATCTTGAGGAACATTTTCAAAAAATTTCAGATCTTGGTTCGCAATATTGTTGGAGATATAAGCTGTGGAAGGTAGTGCTTTTTCAGGCTCCTGAATTTCATCTCAAAGAGGTGATCGTGGGAAAATCTTCATAACTCTCTCTCTGAGCATTGGATTGGAGTGCCATAAAATTTTGTTGCTAGTACACGGACTGTAGTTTCTTGGATATCAATTTCAGATCCGAAGGACGAAACAGTGACACGTGGCAAGTCGTACAAGTTCACTGTATTGAACTAGTCCATAATTAGGTCATTGTGGGAGATTGGACACAACTTTGTCTTGGAGGATCCAAATCAGGTCAGACCTGTGGCATTCGAAGGATAATTTAGAGGGCTACGCTGGTACCAAAATTAAAATATTGAAGTGCTGAAATCACATAGATAATCCAATTTCAATATCGAGCTCCTCAAAAGCAAGAAAAAGGTGTGTATTTGTTTTTTAAAATTGCATAACGTTTGTTTGAAAAAGCAGTTTGAAGTGATTCCAAGGGCATATTGAAGAATATTTATCAACATTGGGTTATATAATGCCTCCAAAAAATAATTACATACCCATTAAGCCCTCAGAAATCTATACAATGATGCATGAAGAGGAAGAATTGCAGTATGAGATATCAAAATTACGGTACCAAGTGCAACAAGTTTCGATCTTACGAAGAGCAATCGAAGATGAAATAGATGGTTTAAAAGCAGAAATGGAGGCTAATTTGGATGGTTTGAAGGATCAAATAATAGCTAATATGGATGATAAATTAGTGGAAGATCACAACGAGCATCAACAACAAGTTCTTCAACTCTCAAAGGATAATCCAACTTTGGTGCAGAATCTAATGAAACAACAAGAAGATCAACATCACATCGAAAGAAGTTATGAAGTAGTAATAGAAACAATAACTCGACAAGTACGATCAATTTCAGAGTATCTCAGCAAGTGGAAGAACTCTCCTGTAGAATATTTCACATGGGAGGATGAGAATTTTATACAGAAGCATCAAGAAATAATCAAGCGTTGAGGACAACACTTGTTTGAAGGAGAGGGGCATGTTAAGTCCCTATATTAATAGTGTAGTCCCTTATTATGTTAGTGTAGCCCCCCCTTATTGTTATTGTTGTACCCCTGTAACCCCCATATTATTATTATTGTGCCCTTACATTATTATTGTTAGGTTGGCTAGGATTACATTGTGGCCCCACTAGGATTATATTGTGGCCCCATGGACTCCTATATATAGAAGGAGGTTTTGTTCATTTGTATCATCGAAGAATTGTTCATTTATTTAATGTATTGGAGGTTTCCCCCTTGAAGTGGCTCATTTATAAGGCATTTATATCTCTTTTCTTCTCTTTTTGGAGCTGGTTACACAACAGAGGCATTTGGAAGACATAAGAGAGTTGATTGGTTGGTAACCCTAGGTAGCAATGGAGGGGTTGGGAAACACAAGAACAGTGGGCTTGAGGCCAAAGGTGACCAGACGTGTTGAAAATGAATAGCATGAGCCCATGATGGGCCTTCTGGGAGTGGTAGGTTGACCTTGACATGATATGATGATAAGATAGTGAAATTTTATCCTAAGGATAATGAAGGCAGTGAGATTTCTAGAACTCACGATGTTCATGAACTTTGTTTCTAGAAATCTAGGATAAGTATTTAGTTATCCATACAAAGAAAAAATTACTGATGACTAACAATATCCTCTTTCCTCCAATTTCCTAGAAGAGGAGTGTCAGTAGGCTTGCAGCCTTGCATGTGAAACATCTCTAGTATCTCCCGGGCATACTTGCCTTGAGACACAAACAGTTCACCTTCCCGCTGCCATATTTCCAATCCAAGGAAATAATGAAGGATGCCCAAGTCCTTCATCTCGAACTCCTTTGCAAGATCTGCCTTGCATGAGTGTATCAACTACTCATCACCTATTAGTATTAAATCATCAACATAAAGAACAATGATTAAAAGCTTACCCTCCACCACAATTTGGTACAGGTTTGCATTCGCCTCACTCTTGGTGAAGCCATGTCCAGTGAAATAGCCGTCGATCTGAGTGTACCAAGAACGTGGTGCTTTCTTCAGCCCATACAACGCTCTTTTGAGCTTGCACACATGTGACTCACTGCTATAGATCTCAAATACTTCAGTCTACTCAATGTACACCTCTTCATCAATGATCCCATTAAGGAACACAATATTCACATCCATGTGATGAATGTGCCAACCCATCTTCTCTGAGAGAGCAAGGATGGTCCTTATGGAAGAATACCGTGTGACAGGTGCAAAGGTTTATTCATAATCAATCCCCTTGATCTGTGAGAAGCCCCAGGAAAAAAATCTTGCCTTATACTTCTCGATGCTTCCATCAGCAGCTTGCTTTACCTTTTAGATCCATCTTGATCCTACAACTGATTTTCCCATCGGCCTTGGAACAATCTCCCAAGCATTGTTTCTGACAATGGAGTCATACTCCTCCACCATGGAATCTACCCATGTGGGCTCCTGCACTGCTTCTTCAAAAGAAGATGGCTCTGTCATGATACACTTTCTCATAAGAGCCATGTATCCAGTAAATCGGTTAGGTGACTGTCTCTGTCTGCGCTGTGATGTAGGGACTCATAAATTCTGTGTAATATTCCTAAAAGTAGCATGCAGCTAATAGGAATATTAAATTTTGATCTTTGCACCTAGTAGATGAATAAATAGGGGAAAAGACCCATACTTATCTTGTATTAGCATAAAAAAACCCTCTTGGTGTGAAAAGGGGACATTCTAGTGGCTGGATTTTGCACTTTCCATGTATGAACAAGAGGAGGCTCATGTTGTTCAGTCAAGTTGACCAAGTCAACAACGCAGTATGGAGGAGTAGCCTTGATGAAGATACAACGTAGTTTTGGAGGGAAAGTGACCATGTGGTGTTGGAAACCCTAATGGGTGGGACCAAAGGTGAGGAGGCTCACAAACTTTATAAGGAGGAAGATAGGAGAAATTTGGGGTTAGCATATGGATTATTGATTTTGGTCTGTTTAGACTATTGAGCATTGTTCAGCTGTTGAGTTGAGTATGCAGTGTTGTTCAGCACAAGGCATTCCTGCTTAGGAATTCCTTCTTCCTTGAGTGATCTCTTGGAGGAGCTCTTCTCTTCATTTTTTCCACATCCAGGCTTGAGGACAAGCATCCTCCTTCAGCCACAACATTATTCCTGTAGCAGGGGATGTTGTGTTGTAGCGTGTTGCAGTGGAAGACTTACAACACCAGCTCCTGAGCTTATCTTTCAAAGGAGGGAGCTCCCCTTGCTTTGCAAGATCTATGCAGGAGTTTCCATAGAATATTTTACATCTTGGCATGTGGCCAAATCATTTCCCATATTATATAGTGCATTCATTTGCAGAAACTACATCCTTTTCCAGAGTGCTGCAGTTGCAGGGTTTGAACCCTTGCTTGTGAGCTTATTCCTTGGAGGGAGGGCCAACCCTTCTCCCAGAGAGCTTTGTGCATCATTATTCTTTTCTTTCCTATACATTTCCAGATATATATATACAGAACTACAGTTACTGCATTTTCTAGATCTAGATCTACAGATCTTCTCTTTTACACCTTGTACTTCCTTGAAACCCTTGCCGGGTTATTCTTATTGTGTATAAAGAGGAAGGAATCTCCATTTTCTCAACCATTGGATGCTTGTAGACTCCATATCTATTATTTCTCATTATTTTCTGCATAAAACCTTAATATAATAATGTTGTACATGCTTCAGTCCTTTTTTCATGAGTTAAACTATGGGGTTTGGACTTATTTGAGACATATTGACTTGGGGAGATCTGTTTATGTTGGCTAGAGTGATTTGTTTCAGCTCCAATTCTGGATGTTAGTTGTATATGGTATATTTTAAGGGATCCAAGTCCCATTTCTCCCATATATAGCATTATTTTCTGAAGACATCCGTTTTATGCCCTATATTGTTGCATTTCCCCACTTTGGAAGGAGTGTATAGGCCATAATATTGCTGTTGTTCATTCATATGTTGGTAAGATGTTATTTTACATATAATGAGATGATTTACATTTCCATGCTCATGATTTGCAGAAGATCCAACTTTAGAATATCTTCAAATATTGTTATGTTGTAGAAATTCCCTATTTTGGGATATTATAGTGGTATCAAAGCTGCCATCTTGGCTCAGCCTATGGATTTAAGATCCAATCTAGAAGATAAGAATGAGAGGAGAACAAAATTATGGAGAGGATGAGATTACTCTGATCAATTTTCAGATCTAAGAAGAAAGAAGAGAGATGCATTGGAACTCCAAAAGGGTTTCAAGGAGGAGAAAGCCACAGTGAGACCACTAGAAGGTTTCAAGAGAAAGAATAAGACCCAAGCACTTCCTATTCTCATAGATGGAGTGAAGAGAAATAAGACCACTTGGAACATGAGATCCTGAGTGGATATTTGGCAGAGTACAAGTGCCAACATAGAGCTTTCAAAGAAACTCTAGATCTTCATTAGTTTATCTGACTGAAAGAAGAGAGGAGGCCATGCAACAATAGGATGATAAGGGGCAATAGATTCCTACTGTCTACCTTTGAAGGATCACCCTTATGTACAGTATAATCTTGGGTGATGAAGTTAGAAGCATTTTTCCTACTACATCCAGTAGTGGAAAAAGAGGCTGTGGAGATCTCAGCGCTGCACTTGGAGGGCAAGGAAAGCACCCGGTGGTTCAGCCATGTGATTCATGCAAGAGTGTCCAATTTTGAAAATTTCAATCACTGGGTAATAAGAATATTTGACTGTAGAATATTAGAGAAGGAGGAGTCCTCTTCTCCACTTGAGGAGCCTTGTACCAGCGCCGTCACAATCATGGAGGGGCATCCATCTATATCAGTAGTTGGATCAACCAAAACAATGGAGGAAGGAACTTTTGTAGCCATAAAATATGTTCTTAGGACTCACCAAGGTATGCATGGATTTCCATTTTTTATCCTTTCAAGAAATCTTATGGGAAATATTGGGGAGTTGTCTCCACATGGTCAAGGATCAAAACACATTGCTGATGTGGAGCAACAAGCTTGCACAATGCTGTGAAACTTTGGTTTGATCCAAGAAGGGATAAACACTCATTCCTTTGCACCTTTATTGAGTTGCATGCAACATGAGGGGTTATGGTGCAAGATTTTGGAGGGCATAATGAGTGTTGTGCCACTTTCTGATGATGCTTTACCTTCAACACACTTGGATTATTTTGAATTCAAGAAGATTATTAATGAGAGGTCTTCTATAGGAGATCTCCAAGGGGTTACATCTCAACATCCCATGAGGTGTAAGGAGGAAGATCTACTTTGGAAGATTGGGAGTCTTCATTGGGAAGACACCAAGGGGGAGAATGACTGGAGGCATCCAAACTTGGATGAATGGAGGTGGATGGAGAGCAAGAGGCTGGTGAGCCACTTGCAGATCTATGACACAGGGCAGCAAGAAGAAAAGCTGCGTTGGCTACTCTTGAGAGAGTTTGGCTATCTTGGGTCATACCCTTTGTCAGGAGGTATGTGGTGGATGGATCGCTTTGGCATGTGGAATGTCAAAATGAGAAGTCATGGAGTGACAAGAGCCTTATCACTAAGGCCTACAAAGTTGTCACTTGGGAGTATGCATCATCTCATTCTACAGACTTTTATGAGGAGGTTCTCAAAGGGGGCTCATTCATGGACCTCAATTTCAGCTTACTCACCATGCATGGTAAGAAATACATTTATGTACTTCTTGATTACTCCATTGAGTATTTTTATTTTCTCACCTTATATGAATAGTGCATTGCTCCACAAGAGAGCAAGAGTGTTTATGGGTTTCATGGTCACTTTAGGGCCAATATATGTAGTGCTAGTAGCCCATCTATACATGACTTTGGGAAAGTGTATTGTTATTTTGATTATGTACAACTGATATACCTTGATGCTTACTTCCCCATGATAGAGGAGCAAACATGCACAACTTGTAACTTATTGAAGAATCACTTGCCACATGATATTCTCAAACAGAAGTTGGGGATACTGTATGGTATTCACTTGGAGGATCATTTGTACCATCCAAACTTGCACTTAACCTTCAGAAATTTTCTGATTTGGATGCCATATGGTGATGGGGTGCCATTCATCTTGTATGAGATGGTTTGGGTGAGCATGGATCATGACATTGGAGAAAGGATCCTTGGAGATTCAATCTTTTTCTTGCCACTCTAGGGAAACCATGTTGCAGCCCAAGATCAACATGCCCTCTACACTTATCATAAGTGGAGATGTGAACAACGTGGGATAGGCCCTCTTGCCTATCATTTTTATCTATTCAACCCACCTACACTTCATGAGCCAAAGGTAGAGGGAATTTTTCATGAGTTGCTATCAGGGAGAGTGACTCACTTTATATGGATGATAGCTTGGGGGTGGAGGTTTCACTTGGGAATGAAATTTTCCCATGCATTTCAAACTCCATGCCTTGAGAGGACCTCTAGACAGAACATAGTTGTCTCCTTGAGTATTTTACTTTTGCATGATGATAGCCATTTCGGGTGTACACCAAATGCTAATGTGTTTGCTTGGGAGAGGCACTATGGAGTTTCATTGCTGAGAAAACATATTATTCTTTGGGAGAGCTCATCATATGAGGATGTTATAGGAGGAGGGAAGGAGACTTTCCAGTTCTATCCTTGTATTTTCTTGAGGACAAGAAACATTTGGGAGGGGAGGACTATAATATTCCTAAAAGTAGCATGTAGCTAATAGGAATATTAAATTTTGATCTTTGCACCTAGTAGATGAATAAATGGGGGAAAAGCCCCATACTTATCTTGTATTAGCATAAAAAAACCCTATTGGTGTGAAAAGGGGACTTTCTAGTGGCTGGATTTTTCACTTTCCATGTATGAACAAGAGGAGGCTCATGTTGATTCAGTCAAGTTGACTAAGTCAACAACGTAGTATGGAGGAGTAGCCTTGATGGAGCTACAACGCAGTTTTGGATGGAAAGTGACCATGTGGTGTTGGAAACCCTAATGGGTGGGACCTAAGGTGAGGAGGCTCACAAAATTTATAAGGAGGAAGATATCAGACATTTGGGGTTATCTTATGGATTATTGATTTTGGTCTGCTTAGACTATTGAGCATTCTTCAGTTGTTGAGTTGAGTATGTAGTGTTGTTCAGCACAAGGCATTCCTGCTTAGGGATTACTTCTCCTTCCTTGAGTGATCTCTTGGAGGAGCTCTATTCTTTATTTTCCCACATCCAGGCTTGAGTCCAAGCATCCTCCTTCAGCCACAATGTTATTCTTGTAGCAGGGGATGTTGTGTTTCAGGGTGTTGCAGTGGGAGACTTACAACACCAGCTCCTGAGCTTATCTTTCAAAGGAGGGAGCTCCCCTTGCTTTGCAAGATTTGTGCAGGAGATTCCAGAACATATTTTACATCTTGGCATGTGGCCAAATCATTTCCCATCTTCTACAGCACAGTCATTTGTAGAAACTGTGTCATTTTCCAGAGTGCTGTAGTAGCAGGGTTTGAACCCTTTCTTCTGAGCTTATTCCTTGGAGGGAGGGCCAACCCTTCTCCCGGAGAGATTTGTACATCATTCTTCTTTTCTTTCTTGTAAACTTCTAGTTATATATATAGAGCTGCCGTATAGTGCATTTTCCAGATCTAGGTCTGCAGATCTACTCTTTACACCTTGTACTTCCTGGAAACCCTTGCCGGGTTATTCTTATGGTGTATAAAGAGGAAGGAATCTCCATTTTCTCAGCCATTGGATGCTTGCAGACTCTAGATCTATTATTTCCCATTATTTTATACATAAACCCTTAATAAAATAACGTTGTACATGCTTCAGTCCTTTTTGCATGAGTTAAGCTTGGGGTTTGGGCTTATTTGAGACATATTGACTTGGGGAGATCTGTTTATGTTGGCTAGAGCGATTTGTTTTAGCTCCAATTCTGGATTTGAGTTTTATATGGTATATTCCAGGGGACCCAAGTCCCATTTCTCCCATATATAGCGTTATTTTATGAAGACAACCATTTTATGCCCTATATTGCTGCATTTCCCCACTTTGGAAGGAGTGTATAGGCCATAATATTGCTGATGTTCATTCATCTGCTGGTAATTTTTTATTTTAATTATAATGAGATGATTTAAATTCCATGCTCATGATTTTCTGAAGCTCCAACTTTAGAATATCTTCAGATATTCCTATTGTTGTAGAAATTCCATATTTTTGGATATTACATTCTGTGCCGCATCAAGATTTAGTCTCTCAACTTCTGTGGTACTATTTATGCCTTGTATGATGTTTGGTTCTGAATGAGTGGACTCCTCCACTCCCTGAATCTCCTCTTATGACTGATCCACATTCGGAGGGTCATCTTTTGGAACAAGCAGTTCCTTCACTGCATGCAAGTCTAGCTCCCTCTCAAGCATAGATTGTGCAACACCCATGATTGTTCTATTCTTCCTCTCCATGACCCCATTTTGCTGTGGGTTATGAGGCGCTATGAGTTATCTTCGAATTCCTTCTTTTCTACAGAAGTCTTTGAATTCGCTCGAGATGTATTTACCACCATTATCACTCCGTAGAGCTTTCACTTGCTTCCTCGACTCCTTCTCCACCAATTCTTTGAACTCATAGAACTTTGAGAACGTTTTTATCTTCTTCTGCATGAATAATATCAAGAATCTATGAGAATATTCATAAAAAAATATAACATAATACCTGTGTTTTTCTATTGAAGCAACCAAGAAAGTTCCACACACGTCTGTGTGAATTCTCTCCAGGATCACTAAAGCATGGTTCTCCTTCTCATTAAAGGTGGTGTTCACAAACTTACCCATATTAAATCCCTTGAATTGATCTAAATACGCAAAAGTACCCTTTGGAAGTCCAGTAGAAATCTACTGCAAAATCTTCAAAGCACCATGGTGAAGATGGCCCAATCTCTTGTGCCATAATTCGCCCTCTGTTGGGGCCCTTGTTTTGAAATTAAACAGCTTTTGAGTTGCGGTTAGTACATGGTGGGATGCAACCACGATAGGCAGAGAGATGTCAAGGTTGCAAAGGAGTAAAGGACAGGTGTAACAGCTGTTGCGGGAGCAAGCACAGATGGCAGAAGAGTGGAGCAAGAAATGAGCAGTAAAACTCCCGACTAATAGAAAGAAATATAAGAAAACCGAGTGAGAAGAAAGGAAGAACTGTCAGTCATGCTGGCAGTATATCAAATAGGTAGTGGGCCAGCAGAAAGGAAGGTTGGTGAAAATGGGGTCAGGCAACATGAGCCGTAGGAGTGCTCTGTTTGTGTTGTGCTATTCTTTATTCTTCTGTATCTCTATGTTTCTCTCTGTTTGATAGGACCTCTTTGTATTATGTTCTATTCGAGCTCATGCTGAGGAGCTGTGTAATAGATTGCCACTGATAGTTGATACATAATATAATCATAGGTTGCTATTTTGGATATATGTTATGGTCTGGAATGAATGGTTTTACTAGTAATTTTAAATTTTTATGTATTGTAAATCTGTATGCCTTCCCAAGAGACATATTTCATGAAACGTTGCGTTGTGATTGTTTAGACCTTTTTCATAGCTCTGATTGACACAGACCAATGTTTTTAGGCTGATACCGATCAACTCCCTACCTTAGTAAAGTTGTGGCATGCCTCGGTGAGACTCTTGGCTCTTCGAAGCAAGGTGAAAATTCTAGCATGGTGCTAGACTACAATAGAAAACCTTGTTGGCCCTTAACCTGAACCTGGGTCTTATCTGCGAGACTTGTTTTCTCGCCAACAAATGGTTCCATTTCCGGGACTCAAAATTTCATTTGGGAGCTATATCATGGTATCTCGGATCTTTGAAAGAGAAATACGAAGCTGGTGGGATAACCACCTAGATCAGTTCATTACTCAACAAGCTGAGCTGAGACGACAGAAGGAGAAAATGATCAAAATTCTGGTTCTATTCTCCAACTCTGCCAGTGATACCTACGAAATATTTTGGAAAAAGTTCCTAGAAGAACTCTATAACTGGTTGCGGAGGCTTCAAACCAAGGCAGTCAAAGAAAAGTCGTGGAAGGTCAATCGCAAGTGGGAGCACGGGGATCTGGTGGCCCTTCATCGGTTAAACACCGAATTAACCCGAGCTATAGATTTCTGGGTGGAATCTACCTTGGACGGATACATAGTGGAGTTTGCAGCGGAGTGCTACCAGTATTTCTTGATTGCAGAAGATACATTTAGATCCGGGTTAAGGGGGAAGATGCTAAAGAAGATCCCATTGTGGATTAAAGCATTGATGGTAGATGAAGGACTAATGTGGTTCCAAAAAGCAGAGATGGAAGCGTAAAACCTCTGATGCCGGGGGAAGGGACTAAGGGAGAGATGCTACAAGAACAGTGAAAAAGGGGAGTAGGAGTATGGATGTTGAGACCGTTAACAGGCTCAGGGAGCGACGAGCACATTGAAGGGCGCAGATTGCAGAAAGGTGACTAGAGAGGGTGATAAAGGAGTTGAAGAGACAGGAAAGTGGTCGAAAGGACAAAGAGGAGGCGCCTCAGATGACGAAGGAAATGGAAAGTCAGGTGGCTCCCTAAGATATAGGAGGGGCCGTTAAAGAAGTTCGGCAGGTGTATAGGAGCCCAGCCCAGATAGAGAAAGGAAAGAAGTTTTACGGAGGGGGTACAGAGCACGCCTGGAGGAGGTGTCCGATGTGGAGGTGCACGTTGCAATGGAGCAACTATTCCAAGAAAGTTTGGCGTCCATATCTCAAGGTATTCCTATTCCCCAAAGTTCAAGTAGCTCTAGTCCCAACCTTCCCCTGGTGCTCTATCAACCCCTAGGTGAAATTTTTGTTAAGTTGCGTGAATTAAGCAAGTTGCACAGTATTCAGTCCCCAGCAGTAATACATACTAGTAGTAGGATTGCTAGTGGTACAATCTCACAACCAGGAACCAACGGATTCATTTTAGTGATGCCTATTCAAGTGAACATGGCGGGATCACTTACCCAGTATCCAGAGTTCTCTGGGAGGGGTAACGATGATGTCGAACAACACTGGTACCTCTGTGAGGCCATATGGAGGGCACGATAGACACCAGATGTGGGGAAGTTGATAGAATTTCAAACCACCCTTAGGGAGAGAGCTCTACACTGGTTTATGAAGTGATCTGAAGCTCATCAGAATCCAGTGATGGCAGATGTGAAGAGGGACTTCATTAAGGAGTTCAAACTGCCCCAAACGGACCAACAAGGCCTGTCAAAAATGTGGGAAATCAAGCAGCAGGAAGGAGAGACTGCTTGGGATTTGATGCGAAGATTCAAGGATGCAATTGGAAAACTCAACTATCCAATTGATCCAAACCATCAGAGGGGTTGGTTCATGAAATCTCTACTACCTTTGACCTGAACTCCATTAACTCAAAAAAGGATCGAGACGTTACAAGACACACTAGAGCAAGCAATGAAAATAGAAGCTATGGCGGGTTACCCACAAGATTTGAAGGGAGGATCAGTGGTACATGACCCCTCAATAATGACTCTGCAGCATCAGATAGCAATTTTAATAGAAAAACTCAAAGAAATTCAACCAATGCGGCTGAAGAGACCGAATGTATGGTGCACGCATTGTCTCATGGAAGGACATGTGGTAACTAAATGTCCACGGTTGGAGGGTCAGAACATGGGGACATCGGCTGTAGGAGCACAGGGGGCTCCACCATTAGGAGGAGTTGCACAAATAAACACCCAGGGAGTATATCCACCACAACAGTAATACACAGGGTTCCCTGCACAACAAATTCCAACCTCCAATGAGTATTGTGAAATATGTAAAAATCTGGGCCATCAACCTCGCCTGTGTCTGATCTTACAAAAATATTCCAATGTTACGAATAATATATACTTGTGAGTTTTGTGCCTCAACAACACACATCATAGAGCAGTGTCGAGCTCTGGATGCACTAGTAGAATGGCTGGACCTACCTTCATTCAGAGTGAACTAAGCTCCCCGAGGAAGAGGAGGAGGCATGAGAGGAGGCCGAGCAGGAGGTAGAGGTCCGGTAAGATGCTACAACTACGACCAAGAAGGACATGTAGCTAGATAATTTCCACTCCCTAGAAGACCATGGTGTTCCCAGTGCCGGGTTAACACCCACACAACAGAAGATTGTCCTGAGCTCGTCAAACGATGGGAGGAAAGAGCTAGATAGAGGGGGGAAAATCTAGTAAATGCAGAACCCAGGTTGATGGGAACTCAGAAAATGAAAAACGTGGCCATATTAACACGAGGAGGAAAAATAAGTGGGGAAGATGCATGTACTATGGACTAGGAAAAATTGATCAGGCCAGCATCCCCAAATCTCCTGATCAAACCATAACGACAGAAACAATTTTTTCAGGAAGCAGCAAAAACATTTTCCCAACTCGGGGGAAACAAGGGCATTAAGTTACAGTAAACCCAAGAAGAAATTGAAACCCAAGGTAATTCAGAAGATTTGATCTGGGAGTGTTTCCATCTATTCCTAAAAATTGTTAACAACACACCAATGCTAGAACAGCTAAAGCAAAACCTGGAAAGGGTGCTGAAAAAGAGCACAGGAGCAAGAGAATCACCAGATGAAAACGAGAAGTATGTACAGTGAGTAAAGAGAAATAAAAGAAGGACGAGAAAGGAATTACGAGTGAACACACAAGTTTCGGGTTTCCAAATTAAAGACACCATGCTTGATTTGGGATCTGATGTCAATATCTTGCCAAGAAAAACTTGGGAAGCATTAGGAAGGCCAATATTGACATATTCACCAATTCAACTTCATATGGCGAACCAGTATTGCATTGTGCCCATTGGCAGACTGGAGGAAGTTGAAGTTGACATTGCAGGGGTAAAGACATTTATGGACTTTGAAGTCATCGACAACATGGGAGATAAAGATCCTTATCCTGCACTATTAGGAATTGATTGGACCTTTGAAAATTATGTGATAATAGATCTGAAAAAGGAACTGATGATCTTCGAGGATGGGGAGATCAGAGTCACTCAGCCACTCGACACGTACCAAGGACCAAGATATACAGAGACTGTGGATAGTAGAGAAGATGCTCAACTTCTGGATCATCTTATCAAATGACCACAGGAAGAAGAGAAGATTACATTAATCCAACAACAGAAGGCTCTGTAAGCTGGAGAAGCATCCAAAGCTCAAAATTGGGCTCATAAATAGCTTGGGATGATTGGCAGCAAGGAGGGTATGAAAATAATACCAGGATATGTGCCAACATTGGAAGAATCAATTGGATCGGGACCGAGGTTCGAGAATACCCAACCTTATCCAATATGAATGCTGTAAACATTTTCATAACTAAGATAGAAAATAAGGTACCAGAAAGCCACAGGGTACCATTGATGGACATGGCATTACATTCCACATCTGCAAGATGTTGGAGTAATCATTGCAACTCGCTAACACAATGGGACAAAGTTGCGGTAGCATTAAAAGCAAGATTTAAGGAAGAGGAAGGACCCTGGAGTAAGGAAAAATACCAAGGGGACTTAGACCCCAGAAACCATCTGAAGAAATGTGAGGCACAATGGAGAAATGAGGGATATCTAGAAGAACTGTGGGTACACCGGTTTATCCACTCTCTGGACATAATTCCACAGGCCTGGTACCTGACGGAGGAAAAAAAAAGAGGGACCAGCAAATGGTAGGAAGTTGCGGAAAACTTGACGCGGTGTTTCTTGTTTGAAGGAAAAATACAGCCGGTTACACAAGCTTTGCAGGCTATCAAGAAGGTACTGTTCTTCCTAGATATTCAAAAGAGGAATGAGCAGTTGCTTCAGTACCAAGGTGGCAAACAAAAGGTGGCTTGTCAGAAGATAAACAGTGAGATGGATGATGACAATCTGGAGGTTCTTAGGCACCTGTATTTTGAAGAAACAGAGGGAGAGAGGGACATCAAAGAAGAACCGATGACAGAAGGGATCCATCTACTACCACTAAGAACCAAGAAATTAAATATTGGAACAAAAGACAAGCCTAAACTAGCGACAATTGGAGACTATTGGGATGAACAAACAACTAAGGAAATATTCAGTCTGCTAAAGGGATATGAGGACTTGTTCCCTTCATCAGTAGCGGATTTAAGGTGGATAAAAGGGGAGATGGGAGAGATGTGGATAATACTGAAGCCCGACGCAAGGCCCGTGAAACATAGACCATATCGTCTAAATCCAAGAGTGAAGGAAAAAGTTAAAGCAGAGATCGGCAAGACGTTAAAAGCAAGATTGATATTCCCAGTAGAGGAAGCAGAATGGGTAAGTCCTATAGTTATACAGAACAAAAAGGAGAAATCTGAAATACGAGTTTGTGTATGTTACAGAAGCTTAAACAATGCTTGTATCCATGACCCATTTCCCACTCCATTTAGTGACGAAGTCCTAGACAACATTGTGGGAAATGAGGCATACTCATTCACCGATGGATTCTCAGGATACCATCAGGTAAGGATAGTGGAGGAAGATAAGAAAAATACAACATTCACCACCGAATGGGGCTCTTTCACATACAATGTGATGCCATTCAGATTGAAAAATACACCAACATTATTCTCTCGCATTGTGATAGCTGCTTTCTGGGAATACATCCACAAGTTCTTAGAGGTCTACATGGATGACTTGAATGTCTATAGCATACTAAAGGATCATGTGATCCTGTTAAGAGTAATGTTCGATAGATGTCGACAACTGAAAATCTAGTTGAACCTGAAGAAGTGTATATTTGTAGTGTTGTTTGGAACACTGCTAGGACATGTGGTATGTA
The DNA here is from genome assembly GCA_034641835.2 of Pinus albicaulis. Taxonomy (NCBI): domain Eukaryota; kingdom Viridiplantae; phylum Streptophyta; class Pinopsida; order Pinales; family Pinaceae; genus Pinus; species Pinus albicaulis. The sequence goes on along the minus strand of CM076578.1, from coordinate 1,797,273,134 downwards.
ACCAAGGCGTTTGCGTAGACCCGGCCAAAGTAACAGTGATAGTCAACATGGAGGCACTAGAAATAGTAAAACAGCTGAGATCACTCCTAGGCCACACAGGTTACTACCAGCAATTCATTCGCAACTACGCGAGGATAACAGCGCCATTAGAGAAGTTGTTGAGGAAATCTGAACAGTTCCAATGGACGAATAGTTGCAGGACATCCCTGGATACCCTAAAAGAAAATTTGGCGAGTGTGCCAATACTAGTTCACCCAGACTGGGAAAAACAATTTCATGTACACATCGATGCTTGCAGCGTTTCACTTAGAGCGGTCTTGGCTCAACCAGGAGACACTTCAGTCGATCACCCAGTATATTTTTCCAGTCACAATTTTTCCACAACAGAATGGAACTACACCACAACAGAGTGGGAGGCATTGGAAATGGTGTACTCTCTTTAGAAATTTTGCCACTACCTGTTGGGAGGTACGTTCAAATTTTTCACAAACCACTCAGCGTTGAAATATTTAATAAAAAAAATCGGTCTTAGAAGGGAGAATCTGCAGATGGCTCCTACTCTTTCAGGAATTCACCTTTGAAGTGATCGTAAAGCCCGGAAGACTGAACGTAGGGCCTGATCACCTGTCTCGACTAGAGAATGGATAAAATGGAGGATCTCTAGATGATCAGTTACCAGATGCTGATCTTTTCAGAGTAGAAGCCATCGTATACTACCTGAATGAGATAGCAGCCTACCTCACGATAGGGCAGTGTCTGCAGGAGTATACTTCAATATAGAAAAACAACCTGGTAGTTCGAGCTACAGAGTATCAACTAATAGCGGGACACTTACACAAGATGGGGCTAGACCAGATTCTTCGAAGATGTGTACTGGACCATGAAAGGGAAACTGTACTATGGGAATGCCATAGTGGTGTTGCAGGAGGACACGTGGGAGCTAACGAACGACACGAAAAGTAATACAAGCAGGTTTATGGTGGCCAACAGTGCATATGGACAACAAATCATTTGTTCATAAATGTGACGTTTGTCAGCGGACAGGATGACCATCCCACAGAGATGAGCTTGCGCTACATCCAATAAAATCACTACAGTCGTTCAAAAAGTGGGCAGTCGACTTTGTAGGACCAATTACACCGGCTGCAAGGTACTCAAAGGCGAGATACATAATAAAAATGGCATACTACCTGACGAGGTGGGCAGAAGCAGCGCCAGTGAAAATTTGCACGGCAAAGACTGCTGCTAGATTCATATTTGAAAATATAATCAATCGATTTGGGTATCCAAAAAGCTTGACCAGCAACCAGGGTACCCACTTCATCAATGACACCATTAAATCCCTCCTGGAAAGCTTCATGATACAACACCATAAAAGAAGTCTGTATCATCCGCAAGCCAACGGTACAGTGGAAGCATTCAACAAGATACTGGAGAAGGGCCTGTCGAAGATATGCAATGTGCAGCGCGATGACTGGGATGAGCGGATAACAGCAATGTTGTGGGCATACAGAACAACAGTAAAATTACTAAACAACAAAACACCATTCCAGCTAGTATACGGTAGAAAAGCGGTAGTTCCAGCGGAATTCATCATACCAAGCCTTCTAATCGCAACAACAATCTAGTTATCTGAAGAAGAATCGTTAAAGGTGCGATTGCAGGAGCTGCAAGAACTTTAAAAAGGATGATTTCTAGCTGAATTTCACCAGACGGTACAAAAGGAGAGACAGAAAGCTTGGCATGACCGACACATTAAGAACAAGGCTTTTCAAGTCAGTGAGAAGGTTCTACTATATGACAGCAAATACCAGAAATTCCTAGGGAAGCTACGGATGCATTGGCTAGGGCCATTTCATGTGATAGAAATCAAAGATTCAGGAGTATTTCAGTTAGAAAAACTAAACGACCAAGTTCTACAAGGATGGGTCAATGGCGCATGCTTGAAGCCCTACCAAGAGTAAGTTAATTATTTCATTTCCAATAACTCTCGCAACCGAGAGGAGTAAGTAGGGTAGAGTAGCATCAATAACTCTCTCACACCCGAGATGATCATAGATAGGATTACACTTTACCAAAACCAATAATAATAATAAATAACTACAGTTGAGTTTCGGAGACCGCAACGCAACCAATTGTGGTCGGGGAGGAGTAGTGTCCAAAGTGTCATCCACGTCAAATAGAAAAGCGTGACGAACATCAGCCCATCGTCATTACGCATAGTACCAATCTCAGTCCGTAGGATTACCAATATTTGGAATTAATTTCCATAATTAGCATCACCCATACTGTAATAAATTTTCCATAATTAGACATAACCACCAGACGTTGTGTCTGCCCAAATCAAAAAACCACAGTCAGCAATGTCAAAACCCACCTCAGTCGGTAACTAATCACACGATTGTAGCCGCGGAGGAAGCCAGGGGAAATTAATTAGTTATGGGGTCTCATCAACCTCACCCATGCCAGTTACTTACATAACACACATGCAGAGAAGCGCGAGAATGTCGAAAAAATATGAGTTAGCATCAGAAACATCCAAAAGAACAAGAGAAGCAGAACTAGAAGCAGAACAGAGAAGGCACCCGGGAGAAGAAATTCAAGAGAAAAGAGAGAGAATTATTCTACAAGTATACCAGCGAAGAGCCAGAATAACCAGAGTAAGCCCAGCGGTTGTGGAGCAAGAAATTGACAGCAGAATTCGAAATATGGATTCCCTTGTGGGTAAATACGATAGTGAAACACGGATTGACACAGACCTTACAGATTATTTTGAGTTTCCAGCACTAAAAAGGCAAGTGTATATAGAGAATTATGCAATAGAAGCGTGATGGAAAACAGCAAGAGTTCTGCCAGAGTTTAGGGGAATCCAACAGTCTACGATACTGAACTTGAGAAATCTACTAGTGTTCGGGATTACAGGTGCTGCAATGCAGTATAATTTTTTTTTATTAAGCAGGATCCAGAACGGTTCACTATGGATGGGGAAGGAAATCCAAATTCATGTAGAATACATCCATAGATTAACTGGACTGTCATAAGAGGGAAGGGACGTATCAGAAGAGTTCCAAACTCTATCCAAGAGAGTGAAGAAATCCAAGGACACAGACTATTATGTCAAGTATGGCACTAGGAGAGGGGGGAAAGGAGCAAAGAATGACTTGATCAACAGACCGAAGGTCAATTTCGCCTGCTACCTAATTTCTAGCAAGACAATGAGGCACTATACCAAGGGGAAGTGCACGCTGGATACAATTTCGGTTGCGGAGCGTTGAGTCCAAGGGACAAGGATGAATTGGTGCTCTTTCTTGCTAAAGGAATTGTTCGAAGCTTGCGAGGACAATTATAAGAGGGCAACCAGATTTATTTATCGATATTTGATCGTGGTACTGGCCATATGGAAATGGACCTTCCCAAGCATCCGGGTACTAGTCGAGATAGAAGAATACCAACCATTGGCAATGAAGTTCGTGCCATGGAAAGTGTCTCTGGACCCTAGCACAAAAGAAGTGAATGCAGAAGCTTTCAGAGTCTGGTATGGCCAGATGGTTGGCATCGTGATGAGTCAACAAAGAATTCTAGGAAGTTTTTTAGATGGATATAGCGAGTAGATATGGTTCAGGTCACCCACAAGTAGAATTTTCTCAGGCCGACATGTGTACCGGAATCAACTTTCAATATGAGGCCCTTGAAGTTCCAAATTGAAGAAGCAGCCTTTCACACGGAGGTATGTTCATGGCCAGGAGTGGCGATGGAGGTCAGGGATGGAGTCTACACATATATCTTCGACAGGATGCTGCCAAACCCACTGCCGAGAGAAAATTCAGAAGAAGCAATGACCAGGATGTCAAACCTGCAATTTTTCTCGATCATTGAACAACTAAACACCAAGGTAAAAAGTTTTAATAGAGTAGTTCAAGTGCTAACTAGCGATGCCACTAAATTTCGGACATTTTCAGAGTTTCAGGCATCCCATTCCAATCCATCTCCCAACATAGCCTCCATATTTGCACCAATACCCAACGTTCTATTTAATTCACCACCCCTAGCGACTACAGCGCTGGTCGAAAAGAATAAAGCTACGAAACCAGCTGCGGCACTGAAAGAATAAAGGGCCAAGGTCGTAGGATCTAGCCCAGTAGTCGATCTCACAGGGGAAGATCCACCTTGGCAATTGAGTATAGGAGTACCGATCAGAGAAGAGCTAGTATTCGAGCCCCAAGGGACCAGGGGGTTACCACCCCACAACCCCATATTCCCCCTCTATTTCCTAAACATTCGCATATTGCCACCTCGCACACACCAACTACCACTCACCACCTCATCCATCTCTCGGGAGCCCCACACATCCACACCCTCAACTTCATCAACCACAGTATCAGACCCAATAGTCAGAAGAAGAACTAATGGGGACCACGGAATGGAAGTTAACTCAGGTATAGAAGAGGTACCTCTAGTTGATCAAACCCTGGTTCCGCAAACTACATTTATTGAGCTTATTAATCAGATAGAGTAGTCCATGGAAGAAACGGCTGGGTCACTCCCCAAGCAGACTCCGATCCAGCCAGCTGACCTAACCGGTCAAGAAGTGCAACCCGATCTACAGATGGTTGACTCTAGCAATTGGCTGCCGCACCAGACACCGCCACAATCACCGCAGGACCAGTCAACTAAATCTATCGCCGGCGGATAGCCACTTCATGCACGATTTCCAGATCAAGGTACCTCTGCTGCAGAAAGCATGGAAACATGGGGGATAACCCAAATGTACCACTTTATTCAAAGAGCAGCACAACAAGCTGAGAAACTTCACTCGGAGCTCCAGTAGAAATGCGAGTAGCAACAACTATAGATCAACATGCTTACTGAAGAGCGTGAACAGCCAAAGACAAAAAAGGGGCAGTTACAAGAATAACTAGAGACGATAACCAGAGTATTCTAGGACGCTTGGCCCACAGTAACGGCCAACAATAGCCAAATACCAGAAGAGATACATGAAATTGATGTAGTCGGGCGGGCAATCCACATCAAGGTGGCATACTCAAATCTCCAGTAGAAAAACATGGAACTCAAGGCAACATTGGCAGTCCGAAAAGTGTTACCCGACCTAGTGGTTGTATACTCAACAAATATATTAGAGAGACAGATCCAAATCACGAAAAATGAAGGAAGTTCTGAGTACTGCAACAAAAGAGGCATAAGACCTACTGAAAGGTCTACAAGAATGCTCAAAGACACTTACTCTGAAGGCACAACTGGTCTTGCTACAGCTACAAAAAATATCAAGATAGATCCAGGAGGCCACGGATCCAACTGGACTCGACCAACTGTATGCACAAGAGGACGTTTTGGAAGTCCAAATACAACAGATAGAAGATAACTCAACGACGGCCAAGCAAGCCCTCCGCGAGCTATGACAGCGAGTGAAAGTAAGTGCCCAGACAATGCAACAATTGGCCTCTAAGGCCAATACTCAAATCAACACCATGTTTGATGACTTGTTGCCGAATGCAAGAGAAGAATTTGTCGCGAAGATCACAACCGAAACTGATGAGCTAATGCAAGGATGGCAACAGGCCATGACAACCTTTTAGGAACTCAAGGTATCAGCTCTAACCAAGGTCCCAGAGTTGGGGCCCTTGTTTGGACAACTGGGAGAAGGGAGGCAGGCAGAGCAGGGCACAGGGTAGAGCAGACCCATGGAAGTAGAAACAGTGTAGAACGATTGACTCGGGGCGAGTCAATAGGATGTGGTCGGGGCTTGTTGGGGCCCTTGTTTTGAAATTAAACAGCTTTTGAGTTGCGGTTAGTATATGGCGAGACGCAACCACGACAGGCAGAGAGATGTCAAGGTTGCGAAGGAGTAAAGGAAAAGTGTAATGGATGTTGCGGGAGCAAGCACAGATGGCAGAAGAGCAGGGCAAGAAACAAGCAGTAGAATTCCTGACTAACAGAAAGAAACAGAAGACAGCCGAGCGAGAAGAAAGGAAGAACTGTTCGTCACGCTGGCAGCAGAACAAATAGGCAGTCAGCCAGCAGAAAGGAAGGTTGGTGCAGACGGGGTCAAGCAATAGGAGCCGTAGGAGAGCTCTATTTGTGTTGTGTTTTTCTCTATTCTTCTGTATCTCTGTGTTTCTCTCTGTCCGATAGGACCTCTTTGTATTCTGTTCTGTTCGAGCTCATGCTAACGAGCCATGTAATAGATTTTCACTGATAGTTGATGCATAATATAATCAGAGGTTGTTGTTTTGGATACATGTTATGGTCTGGAATGAATGGTTTTACTAGTAATTTTAAATTTTTATGTATTGTAAATCTGAATGCCTTCCCGAGAGACATCTTTCATGGAACGTTGCATTGTGATTGTTTAGACCTTTGTCATAGCTCTAATTGACCCAGACCAATGTTGTTAGGCTAATACCAATTGACTCCCTACCTTAGTAAGGTCATGGCAAGCCTCAGGTGAGACTCTCAGCTCTTCAGAGCAGGGTGAAAATGCCATCGTGGTGCTAGAATACAACGAAAAACCTTGTTGGCCCTTAACCTGAACCCAGGTCTTATCTGCGAGACTTGTTTTCTCGCCAAAACCTTCATTCTGGCTCACCACTTCTTTTGCTTTGCCCACCATTGCAGTACAGCCATCTATCTCCAGCTTGTAGAGATTCTTAATTCGAACCCCTATCTTCTTGGTTTGACCCATTGTTTTATGTCAAAGGAAGGCTTTTCCCTCACTAAAAACAACATCATAACCTTTGTCTCCCAACATTGAAACCAAGACCAAGTTCTTCTTCAGACCTGGAACATGCATAAAATCTTTCAACAAGAATGGATTACCGGACTCCCTCTCAAAGGTAATGGTCCCAATGTCGGTCGCACTGTATCAACCATCGTTGCCCATCTCTATATGCATTTGGAGGTCCTTCTCCTCCAAGTCACTAAACAACTCCTTGTCTCCCGTCATATGGAAAGACGCACCACTATCAAGATACGACACCAATCCCATATAGCTTGAAACCAAGCATGCGATCAAAGAGAAAACAAGTTCAAATTACGAGGCTAAGGCCTCTCCAGCTGTAGCTCTAGCAGCCTTCTTGTTCTTCTTCTTTTATGGGCAGTTAGTGGCGAAATGCCCATGTTCGTGACAGTGATAACACTTCACCTTGGACAAATCCTGCTTCTTTCCTTTAGCATTGGATTTTGAAGGAAATTTCTTCCCCTTCCCTTTCCTTTCTTTTGTAGCTAAAGTGCAATTCTCTTCATCTTCATTCTTTGATAAAGAGCCATCCTTGGTACCCCACCTTATCTCCTCCTGCACAAGATCCGACCAAAGTCGCTCCCATCCCGGTAGTTTCTCCCGTCCATTGACAGAGTCTTTGTAGCTATGCCAACTCTTTGGAAGCCTAAGGAGATCCAAGCTCACCAATTCTTCATCATCAACAATAATCCCCACACTTCCCAGTTCATCTGTACAGTGAACAAACTTCATGAGATATTTTTGAATATTGTCGCCCTTCTCCATTTTTATTTTTCTGAGCTTGTCTTTAAGCGTCAACTTCCTGTGGACGCTTCTGCTTTGGAAAAAATCTATCAAAGCCTTCCACATTAATAATGGATTGGATTTCCCGTGAAGGCTAGACACAATATGGTCCTTCACACCTTCCAACATAATTATTCTTGTCTTTGCTATCTTCTTTTTCCATGCGTCAAGTAATGCAGCATCACTAGATCCCGGCTTAGGAACATCACTATCGATGAACTCCTTCTGTCCATTATTCTCCAGCACCTCCTGCATCCTATCCTTCCAGGCTATGTAATTTAAGATCCCATCAAGGGCATACTCAAATTGCAACCCATTGAAAGACATTTCAAAGTATACTCAACTTCTGCACCAAGAATTTTCTGTAGCAAATTCGAATTGTCCACTAGCACAAACTCATTAATTATTCACCATTGCAATATTCAAGAATTAACACTGCTTTGATACCATGTAGAAATTAGTATACAATAAGCATGCATACATCTAGATTCCCCTGATCTCACAATATTTAACTTCTTGAAAAATATAGAATCATTCCACTATTAATCTTTTGCGGAAAATTAATTGCAAACACATGTGAAGCATAAATAAAAACAGTCGCACATAACACACTTGTTTAACGGGAAAGCCTTAAGTTGAAAACCCCAACTATCATATATTATGCATCATGGAGATCATGTAACAATCTCATACAAATATTCGTACATCAAGCTCTCAGTACAATCAATCATCACACACTAATCAGAAGAAATCTGCAAATCGATACATCGATTTCTGCCCTCCTACTAGCCTGCCTCCACTGCGCAATCCTTGCTGAAGAATAGCTCTGAATAAATTTGAATTACACTTTCCTTGACTGTGCAATCCTCATTGGCAACTCCAATGTGTGTGTGGTGAAATAAATGCATCACTATAGTCACAACAAGTAGTCCATCTTGCCCTTTCACCTATCTCTCCACTGGGTGTCCACTGGAACTGCCATGCACTGTAGTTAACTGTTGTATTTTTGAGTTGATTAATGAGTTATTATTTGTGAATTAATTAACTAATTAATTCACTCCACTCTCACTATTGTATCATTCAATTAGAATAGATACAACTAGCTCAACTGAGTTTAAATCCAACAATTGAGTTAAACTGAATAACAACTCCATTGACTACTCTTCCAACTCTGTCATAACTTTGCCACTTCAGTTCTAACTGATTCCTCCATGCATGAACCACCAGTAAACCCTAGGAATTGTGTAATTTCTTCATCCCACTGATTTTCCAAATATGTGCACTGAAACTAAGTGCTCCAAGAGAATATTTTTTTCTTTATTGTCAGATTATTATTAAGAGCTAATAATAATCGACACTTCTATTTTTAGATCGACGATCTATAAATAGACTTCGCCCAATATTCTAAAAATAGAATTTCATCTATTTTTTCAACTTGATCAACCATCCACAAATAACATCCTGCAACTTTTGAAATATGATCCCCATGTCTAAAAATAGGCATATTCTAAAAATAGACTTGCACCAAAATAGCCTGCAGGCCCACTTAATGAAGGCGACTCTTTTCACTAAGCTCATCATCTTGTTGAATCTCAACATTTTGCTGAGGGTAAGGGTCCCATTGGTTGGTCTCATGTGCAGGGTTGATGAAGTGAATGAGAAAGTATCACAGATGGGATTATGCTGGTGGAGGTATGATGGGCCAAATGCAAGGCACGGTGGTGCACTTTTGATCTTCATGTACAACTTTGTCATTCGGGAAGGTGGTTTTATATTGTATGGTAAAATTGACCTTATGCATGGTGAATGGATGGGCATGAGGTGCTTCCTGAGCTGAAGTGGTATGGCCATGGCGTCACTTTTTCTGTGATGTATGCTCTACTGTGGGTGACGAGCACCATGGAGGGGAGACTCTATCGACCAATGAGGATGCCTACCATGTGCAGGGTAAGGTGATGATAAACACGGTCGAATGTGAGAACCCTATGGTTTATTTATGATGGAGAAATGATGTTATGATATGTATATTTTTTTGGGACTCTATCATGCTGGGGTAGTGTTAGTATGAATCCTTTGTCGAAGTGTACGAAAAAAGACCACTTTAGCTACGCATAACTAATAGCCCTAACATCAAATGTGGCTGCCAATATCTAAAGATATGCAGTTAGTTGATCAAGACAAGAGCTGCAAAAAACCAGATCTATGCATAGAAAGACATTAAGCAGTAAAAATAAGGGTTTGCTTCATATATCCAATAGACAAGACAAGAACAATTTTTGAAAGAATTTTTTGTATTAATGGCACCTGGGAGGAAAACAAGAAGATGTTTCCAATTCTCCTCAATGGGATGGGTTCTTGGAAGTCCTCAGCACTTCAGATCTAGCATTTCTCTCTCCTGTTGGTGTAGAAAACCCAGACAAAGATAGAACTCAAAGGGAGCTCACACAAAAAAATAATGGAAAATATGACAATGATAATGGCTCAAATTCAGACCAAGAGTTTATATCCAGAGTGATCTAATAGGCAAAAAAAGGTGAAGAATGGTAGGAAAATCCCTCCTATTTATAACAAAATATTGGGTCATTCTAGATCTTGGTGCATGATTAAAATAACATTAACCAAATCTAGATCCACCTTTTATGGAATATTTTATTATATTTGTTGGAGGGAAAAAGTATTTGACTTTGGTCAAATCCCTTTATTTGTGAATAATAAATAAATAAATGATTTATTTATCATTTTAAGGAGGTGGTTAAAAGATAATCAAATAAATAATGATTTATTTAATTATTTATGGGTGATTTAGTCATATTTAATAAGGAATATTATTTAAATAAGATTTAAATAATTATTCCTAGAAAATAATAAGATAAATAAAGATTTATCTAATTAATTTCTTTGTTTTGGGTTAAACATGACCAGGAATAATAATTAAATTATTGTTTAATTAATTATTCCTTGAGGAAAATCAAACAAGTATAGGTTTGTTTAATATTTCCTTTTGGGGTTTCCTGTTTAGACCATAAACAACCTAATAAATGTGTTTTATTAAGTTATTTTACATAGTGAAAGCAATTTTACTTAGGGAAAAATTGGTCTTACATGGTGTACTTGGGTCCATCTAATGATAGTAGGTTAGATGACCAAAAAATGGTGTAACAGATTGCCCCCCAGCGTGCGAGTGTTAGGAGAAAATCGTATGACCGAAGTACGTTGTAAGAACTCAATCACCAGACATCAAAAGGGAGGTCAGAGAGAGAAGTGTAAGGTAGACTAGTGTGTTGAAGAACTAGACCCTGAGGAGACGAGACTTACAGGTGCAACAAGTCTCTTTTTATGAGAGGGTACCTGTGCTAAAGGCAGCGGGGGAGGCATACCTATGCCCGCCGAGACAAAGTACAAAAGAATAGTGTGTCCAGTAAACAAGGGACCGAACCATAAAGTACAACCAGCATAAACATGAGCCAGATAGAAATACAATGAAGGATCCCACATACATGTTGTGCCTAGGATAACAGCCAAGACTTATACAATAATATCCGAGTACATGAGATATAAAGACAACCCAAATGCCCCCTGAAAATGGGGAAGGGCTCGCAAAATCTGACGGATACATGCAAATCAAAGAGGCCCTGCAAGCGGCTAAGGCCGACATCATCAAATATATTGAGCTGCATCAAAGGCTGTAATGAAGAGGTCATTCAGGCATGTGGGGGGCTACCTGCAGGGCCACCCCCTCATGAGGGCTGTGTTAGTATGAATCCTTTGTTGAAGTGTACGAAAAAGGACCACTTTAGCTACGCATAACTAATAGCCCTAACAACAAAAGTGGCTGCCAATATCTTTAGATCTGCGGTTAGTTGAACATAAAAGAGCTACAAAAACCAGATCTATGCATGGAAAGACATTAAGCAGAAAAAATAAGGGTTTACTCCATATACCAATAGACAAGACAAGAACAATTTTTGAAATAATTTTTGTATTAATCGGGCACCTGGGAGGAAAACAAGAAGGCGTATCCAATTCTCCTCAGTGGGATGGGTTCTTGGAAGTCCTCAGCACTTCAGATCTAAGATTTCTCTCTCTTGTTGGTGTAGAAAAACCCACACAAAGAATGGAACTCAAAGGGAGCTCACACAGCAAATGGTAGAAAAAAGTGACCAAGTGTATAGATCCAGAGTGATCTAATAGGCAACAAAAGGTGAAGAATGGTAGGAAAAACCCTCCTATTTATAACAAAATATCGGGTCATTCTAGATCTTGGTGCATGGGTTAACCAGATCTAGATCCACTTTTTATGGAATATTTTATTATATTTGTTGGAGGGAAAAGGTATTTGACTTGGGTCAAATCCCTTAATTTGTCAAAAATAAATAAATAAATGATTTATTTATCTTTTTAAGGAAGCCGTTAGAAGATAATCAAATAAATAATGATTTATTTAATTATTTAAGGAAGTGGTTGAAAGATAATTAAATAAATAATGATTTATTTAATTATTTGTGGGTGATTTGGTCATATTTAACAAGGAATATTATGTAAATAAGATTTAAATAATTATTCCTAGAAAATAATAAGATAAATAAAGGTTTATCTAATTAATTTCTTTTTTTTTGGGTTAAACATGACTGGGAATAATAATTAAATTATGGTTTAATTAATTATTCCATGAGGAAAATCAAACAAATATAGGTTTGCTTAATATTTCCTTTTGGGGTTTCCTATTTTAACATAGTGAAAGCAGTTTTACTTAGGGTAAAACTGGTCTTACATGGTGTACTTGGGTCCATCTAATGATGATAGGTTAGATGACCAAAAAATGGTGTAACAGATTGCCCCCCAGCGTGCGAGTGTCAGGAGAAAATCGTATGACCGAAGTACGTTGTAAGAGCTCAATCACTAGACAACAAAAGGGAAGTCAGAGAGAGAAATGCAAGGTAGATAGTGTGCTGAAGGACTAGACCCTGAGGAGACGAGACTCGCAGGTGCAACAAGTCTCTTTTTATGAGAGGGTACCTGTGCTGAAGGCGGCGGGGGAGGCATACCTATGCCCGCCGAGACAAAGTACAAAAGAATAGTGTGTCCAATAAACAAGGGACCGAACCATAAAGTACAGCTGGCATAATCATGAGCCAGATAAAAATACAATGAGGAATCCCATATACATGCTGTGCCTGGGATAACAGCCAGGACTTGTACAATAATATCTGAGTACATGAGATACAAATACAACCCAAATGCCCCCTGGAAAAGGGGAAGGGCTCACAAAATCTGACTGATACATGCAAATCAAAGAGGCGCTGCAAGTGGCGAAGGCCAACACCGTCAAATATCTGGAGCTACATCGAAGGCTGCAAAGAGGAGGTCATCCAGGCATGTGGGGGGCTACCTGCAGGGCCACCCCCTCATGAGGGTTGAGACATCTCACACACACCCGGGAATCATCAAGAGCTACTGCTGTGTCACTGAACCATCAAGTATATGGATCTCGGTCATGCGGGAAGGAGCTGGCGTGGAGAAACAACCAAGTCAAAGGAAAATGAGAGATCCCTTTGCCTGATCCGAGGCACCGAACAAGAGTGGAAGCTGGAACCAAGGTACACCGCCCTCTAGACCCGGCTTCTGGAATGAATGAGCTGATGTCGACAGAAGAAGGTCCGCCATAGGTGAGGCAATGGGAGATCCTCAACTAAGGCACGAGAGAAAATAGTAGAGCGACGGACAGACTAACACAAATGATGATGGTGAAATGGAAGGGACTGAGTAGCGAATGGATGACTTCCCTTGGTAGAGCATAAAGGGCATGAATGACCTGGCAGTGACTGACGCAATATCATAAGGGATAGGGGATAGTGGGACTGAAGGCCATAATGTGCGACACAAGAGAGAGACCAAGCAATGAATGGTGGAGGGCTATAGCGGGGTACAAAGGGACTCGGGATAGACTCCATGAATGCGATGATGACTCAACTTGGATGCTCTAAACAAGGGTGACTTGATGGTGCTGCCACACAGTAAAGGCCCAATGGGGGACCATGAAAACATGAGTACAAGATGTTAACTCATGACGAAAATCGACACGAACAAAGACAAGTAAGGAGGCAAAATGGTGCCCCAAGTACAAGTGTTGTAAGTGAGGAAGTTCGATTTGAAGGAGAGGTGAAGTGATCCTTCTTGGACAAAATAGCTCCTGGCGAAGGATGAAAGTACAAAAAATATGTTGGTTATCTAAAAGAACCTAAAACACGCATCTCAAAAGGGAAATGCTAAGGGTAATAGTTCTTAAGATAGAGTGCATTGCGAGGATTAGGAAGAGGATTGCCTTCGAAGTCCTCTAAAAGGTATGCCCCCTTACCAAGACCCTTACTGATGACGTAAGGGCCTAGCCATAATGAGTCGAACTTCCTGTGACCAAGGACATCATGGGCTTGGTCACATACTAGAACAAGGTCGCCTTTGAGGCTGGACTTTTCGGTCATATTGAGCTTTGGTGCGTTTCTTAGCCGCTTCCATGGTTTTCAATGCAACACGGCGGTCTTCAGAGGCACGCTCAGGCATTATAAGTCGTTGTTCTAGAGGTTGGGTGTCAGGGAGAAGTTCAACAGCCAGATGAAGGGAAGGGATGTCACACTCGATTGGTACGACAGCCTCCTCTCCAAAAATGAGGTGAGGAGGGTTATGGTTGAGGGGCATAGGTGCCCCCGAGCATGGTGTGGTCATGCCAAAATGTATTTAGAAAAAAGGGGAATCTAAACACATTTAAATGATGTGGTGTGCCATTTGTTCTCGTTATGGTTATGCAGTGTGAGAAAGGAAATGGAGGATTACTAATCTCTTTTGGTACTGCATATAGGGATCAAATGGACTTTAAGTTTCCGAGTTGGCATACCTGGTGTCACTATCCCAAAAAGAGGATTTGGAGATAATGAAATGATGCTCTCGTAGAAAAGCTATAGGTTGGTCAACAATAATGTCTAAGAGACTGGGTTGTTGATGTAAGATGAGGGAACGATAAAGGGTATCATCCCTAGAGTGATCTGAAATGATATGGGACTCTAGAGGTTCTTCGAAATGTGGAAGAATACTGGGACTAAAGTCAACACAACCAGATCCACTAGGAGAGTTGTGGAGAATTGCTTCTCTTGGTCTCTCAAATGTGGGTGCCCCCTTACCCAAACAGTGGGTTTCAATGTAATGGCCATAAGGTGGGTGTGGTGTGAACACATGGGTTCGATGTAAGGGGGAATAGATAACGTCAGGGGTGGGGATTTTTTCCATAATGTCGTCATCGCGATAGAAGATGGGGTGACTGGTGGAAGAAAGACCACCTGACGTGGTGAAGTGACCAGAATCATCATCATGAGAAGAGAGGTTCACATGCGCATCGTCACAAGGGGTGACCGAAGAGTAAGTAGATAAAGGATCTACCGATGTTGAGCCCAAGAGGATCGCTGAAGGAAGGTCAAGCGAAACAACAGGGGAGGATTCAGATGGAATGTTCCCTGAGGGTCTCATGGATGATGATAGGTAAAAAATGATGGACGAAGCCTCCGTTATCTCGACATCAGGAGGGGGAATGTCAATGGGAGCAGTCATATCTGGTAGTTCTGCTGAAGCAGAATGCGCAAATAGGGGAGAGGTGGACTCATTGCGCTTGGCCTCGAATTGGTGGACCGCGGCGATAGAGGTGCGGAAGTCCTCGAGGTGGGGACAAAGATGGGTGTAATGGCCATGGAGATCACACAAAGCACAGGGGTGGTTGGTGTGAATAGTCTTGGGGTTCTTGGCCGCGGTCGCGGAAGGAACAGAGGCTTCTGGTACCGCGGACTCAGGGAACGTGACATTAACCATGGGCTTGAGGTGAAGCAATTCAGGACAGGCATGGGAGGCGTGACCGACAACATCACACAAAGCACACTGGATGGTATGCTTTGGAGGCTGAGGAGGAGTAGGGTTTGTCGGGGCAGCCTTGTCCTTTGATGCCCCCTTGCGAGCTTTTCCCTTCCTACCCAAAGCGGTCGCAACAGGAGGTGGTTCCTGTTGAGGTGACTGAGGCACTGATGCAGCGGGAGAAGTCATGGGGACCGGTTGAACCAGGGTCAAAGCAATATAAGGTTTGGGTTGACCAGGCAAGGTGGGGGCTGGAGGATCAAGGTACCAAACGGGAATCCCAAGGGTCAAGTTAGGAAGAGAGAGGGTGGCCATGACCGGCACCGTGTACACTCCTGGTGGGGGAGCTAGGAACGGTATCTGACCAGAGGGGTAATGGCCAGGTGGGACGGCTCCTAAATGGCTAAGGCTTGGAGGAACCATGCCAGGGGGATAAAGAGGCTCATGACTACCAACTGCAGGTGAAGGGCTAGGAGCAGGTTGCGGAGGGCAAGGTTGCTGACTAGCCGAAGCATGTTTCTTGAGAGCAGCCCGAGACGATTGCATCATGCAAACATTCGATGAGCTGGGGTCAGAGATAGGAGGAGGAGGAAGACCAGGGAAGGTTCCGAGCAAAGAGGAGTCTTTTTAGACACCAGGAGAGACACTGGTCAAGGAATCGACGGTTTTCTTGTTGGCTACAGAAGAGATGGGCGTCTCAGGTGAGGTCTGAGATGTTGGCTCATGATATGTCAACTGGTCAATGGTGACTATCTTTCCATTATGAGGGAAAGACATCTTGCTGAAAACAGCAGATGGGACAGCAGACATAGCATAGGTGTAGCTTCGCCCCAATAGAATGTTGTAGTCTAGCGGGGCGTCGATGACTTCGACGTCAACGCAAACAGTCTTACCGGCAAGGGTGATAGGACAATTACGGAAGAGGCCAATGGGTTGGGAGGCGTGGCCATCCCACGCTCTAAGGGTGATTGTGGAAGGGGCTAATTCAGGAGAGCCAATTTTCTTCCAAACCGAAGCGTACATCACACAGGTGGATGCCCCCTCATCAATTATGCACCGAGAAACGTTAGCGTTCCGGATTTTGACTGGGATTTGGAAGGCTACGGAAGCAGGAAGAGGAGGATGTTCTGATTGATGGGCATCGAACACAATCATTTGGTCATCAGCAGGATCTACAGTGCCCACGGCAGATAGTAGAGCCTTCTTTTGGGAAGGGCATGACTGGAGGAGTTCCAGTGTGGAAATGGCAGCAGGAGATTGCACCAAATCATCTACTATGCTATACGAATGAGCAACTCGACCAGAAGCAGCATTTCGATGTAACGGTCCTTTAGGAATCTTGGTATGGACCTCAACTTTGGGTTGAGGGATATGTAAGGGACCATTGGTTGTCGAAAGAGGCTCTGTAGAACTGGAAGAAGGGGACTCGGGGGCAGACTGAGCGGGAGGCTTGGGGTACTGGCGGGACCGAGTTTGAAGGTTAAGGTCGACGGTTAGAGGTGGATCAGAGTTCATCATGAGGATCTGGTAATTGGAGGAACCAGAAGGGGAAGGTGGAGTGGCCACCTGTCCGTTAGGTGGTTGGGTAGCCATGAATCCCTGCTGTGCATCCACCGGCTCTTGAGGGGGCGGTGACGGCTGTTGCAGGGGTTGAGAAGGCAAGGGAGGCGAAAGCGCATATGCTGGAGGAGATGGCGCACCAGGCTGCGGATAAGGGTAATGGTTAGGTTGGGCAACATTGAGGTAAGCAGGAGGTTGGGCAAAAGGATGAGGCATGCCGTATCCTGGATGCGTGCTACCGGGAGGGGGAGAAGTGCAGGGAGTGGTGCCCCCTCCCCCAGGAAAACCATAGCTCATGAGAGGTTGAGCGGATGGATGAGAGATAGATCCAACGAGACTGTCGGCGGCATGAGGTGCCCCCGGTGTATGGGCATCACCGGGTTTGGGGAGATCAGGTGGGAGAGTAGGATCATAACCTATCTTAGCATAGATCAGGTCATACTTTAACGCCATTTGGAGAGCATCTTATTCGGTTTGAGGAAAATGCGATGTGACATCTTTCCCGATAGGGGACAAGAGAGATCTAAGGAACCAATCCATGTAGACACGGTCTTCGAAGGGAGGAGATTGGCATAGGCTCCGTCTTCTTCGCCATTCCTGGACATGGGTAGAAAGGCGGGTCGAAGAGGTTTGCTTGAAGGAAGTCAAGAGTTCGATACCAGTGTCATAACGAAGGGGAAGCTAGAAGTAAGATAAAAAAGCCCGGGCAAGAGTTGCAAAGGTGGTATGGGAGGAAGTGGGCTGATCAACATACCACTTAGAAGCTTCGCCTGTAAGCGTGCATTGGAACAATCTAAGACGAACAGAGTCATCGGTAATGGAGGTAGATGAACACCACATGTGGAAAGATCGAACATGATTGGAAGGATCTTCTCCAGCACGGCCTTCAAACTTTGGGATGTCGGAAGGGAGCTTTGTCGGCATAGCAGGCCAACTAGCGTTATGGTGTATAGGGTCGTTTGTCAACCGATCCAAATCGGGGAGGCTGAGGCCTACCAAGAAGGGGAGCACGGGTGCAGCCGAGGTAGTTCCTGTGGCGGTTCCGCTAGTAGTAGTTCCGGCATTAGGTCCGGGAGCACTGCTAGCGTGAGGCCCGGGACCAGACATAGTGAAGGTGATAGGGGGAGAACCAGAAGGAAAAGGAGAACCCGATGAATCAGAAGAGGAGTCGGAGTGCGGACTCGAAGGAGGATTGGCTCGACGACGGCGGGGCGGAGCAGGTCGACCAACCGGAAACTGAGGGTGAAGTCCAAGAAGTCTCCGGGAAAGGCGCCTTGGG
The DNA here is from genome assembly GCA_034641835.2 of Pinus albicaulis. Taxonomy (NCBI): domain Eukaryota; kingdom Viridiplantae; phylum Streptophyta; class Pinopsida; order Pinales; family Pinaceae; genus Pinus; species Pinus albicaulis. The sequence continues at coordinate 1,797,254,868 of CM076578.1, read as the reverse complement.
GGCGCAATGATGACAGGAAGAAGGAAACCGACAAGGGCAGAAAGGGACAGAATCAAGAAAGGTCAAGGGCAGACAAGGTGCAGTGACAATTGATTTTAGAGTCTTTTCTAGGCGATGTTAACCAGGCGCTTCTTCACTTAGGGTCAGTGTGTGATGTGCGTTAATTTTAATTTTTAAACCCTTTTTGTTTTGAGAGCAAGAAAAAGTGTGCTGCGTAACTGAAAAGAAATCTGTAGAGAACAGTATATAATGCTGAAATAATAGAACATTTAACAGCTAAACATGCATCAATTTAACCCAAAAAGGCGGGACTCTCAAAACTAATCTAATCAAAACACACTAAAAAGAGGCCAATAGATCTAGGGTCAAAAGGGACAGGGATCTAAAGGGTAAAGCTGCTGAAAAGAGGTGCAGATCACAGCCAAGAGACAGAGGCAAGGTGGCTGGAAAAAAGGGAAGAAATCAGCAAAAAGCGGAAAGGACAGGGAGGTGGTCCTAAAGAGAGGTCCAAACAAAACGACAAGAGGTGATTTGAAAGGAAGGAAGGTTGATTTAAAGGGATCGGAGGATGAGGTATCAGATCTGAAAAAGGGAAGGCTGAAACTTTGAAAACAGCAGACACCTGAAATAGCTAAAAATATTCCACCAAAAGTGGAGGGTACTGAAGCCCTAGGGGGCTAGGTTCCCACTTAGATGAGCAAAAGAATATCAGAAACAGGTCGAAACGGGCTGAGACAGAGGTTGGAAAACCCTGACAGAAGCTTCAGAAAAACCTAGAAAAATTTCAGAAAAACAGCAGAAAAATGTCCAGGTCGCATTTTTTGACCTTTTTGTCGCTCCGGTCGCAGTTTTGGGGATGTTTTATGCGACCTGAAGCTCCAGGTCGCAGTTTTTGGGCCAAAAAGTGTGACCTGCACTTCTGGCGCTCTCGGCGGCAGATTTCAGAAAAAAAATGTCGTCTCAGCTGCGGCTGATCTCTGTCACCTGCGCAATAGGGCCAGAAACACGCGGAAGTTAGAAATTTTAATGTTTTAGGGTGTTATAGGGGAAAAACACCATGAAAATAGGAAAAAAAAAAAGCTGAAAAGAAACCCTAGGGTCTGAAGTAGCTGGATATGCAGGAATATGAAAAACGACAGCGGTCGTAATTTAAAACCCGTGTGGAGTCGCCATTTGTTAGTATGAATCCTTTGTCGAAGTGTACGAAAAAGGACCACCTTAGCTACGCATAACTAATAGCCCTAACAACAAAATTGGCTGCCAATATCTTCAGATCTGTGGTTAGTTGGACATAAAAGAGCTGCAAAAACTAGATCTATGCATGGAAAGACATTAAGCAGAAAAAATAAGGGTTTGCTCCATATACCAATAGACAAGACAAGAACAATTTTTGAAAGAATTTTTATATTAATTGGGCACCTGGGAGGAAAACAAGAAGGCGTATCCAATTCTCCTTAGTGGGATGGGTTCTTGGAAGTCCTCGGCACTTCAGATCTAAGATTTCTCTCTCTTGTTGGTGTAGAAAACCCAATGCAAAGAATAGAGCTCAATGGGAGCTCACACAGCAAATGATGGAAAAATGGGACCAAGTGTATAGATCCAGAGTGATCTAATAGGCAACAAAAGGTGAAGAATGGTGGGAAAAACCCTCCTATTTATAACAAAATATTGGGTCATTCTAGATCTTGGTGCATGGGTTAACCAGATCTAGATCCACTTTTTATGGAATATTTTATTATATTTGTTGGAGGGAAAAGGTATTTGACTTGGGTCAAATCCCTTAATTTGTCAAGAATAAATAAATAAATGATTTATTTATCTTTTTAAGGAAGCTGTTAGAAGATAATCAAATAAATAATGATTTATTTAATTATTTAAGGAAGTGGTTGAAAGATAATTAAATAAATAGTGATTTATTTAATTATTTGTGGGTGATTTGGCCATATTTAACAAGGAATATTATCTAAATAAGGTTTAAATAATTATTCCTAGAAAATAATAAGATAAATAAAGGTTTATCTAATTAATTTCTTTGATTTTGGGTTAAACATGACTGGGAATAATAATTAAACTATGGTTTAATTAATTATTCCACGAGGAAAATCAAACAAATATAGGTTTGTTTAATATTTCCTTTTGGGGTTTCCTGTTTTAACATAGTGAAAGCAATTTTACTTAGGGTAAAATTGGTCTTACATGGTGTACTTGGGTCCATCTAATGATAATAGGTTAGATGACCAAAAAATGGTGTAACAGGCTGAGACAACTCACACATACCCGGGAATCATCAAGAGCTGTTGCTGCATCACTGAACCATCAAGTATACGGATCTTGATCATGCTAAAGGGAGTTGGAGCTGAGAAACAATGAAGTCAAAGGGTAATGAGAAAGCCCTTTGCCTGATCTGAGGCACCGAACAAGAGTGGAAGCTGGAACCAAGGTACACCGCCCTCTAGACCTATCTTCTGGAATGAATGAGCTGATGTCGACAAAAGGAGGTCCACCATAGGTGAGGCAATGAGAGATCCTCAACTAAGGCGCGAGAGAAAATAGTCGAGCAACTGACAGACTAATACCAATGATGATGGTGAAATGGAGGGGACTGAGTAGCGAATAGACGACTTCCCTTGTTAGAGCATAAAGGGCATGAATGACATGGCAGCGACTGACAAAATATCATCAGGGATAAGGGACAGTGGGACTGAAGGCCATAATGTGCGACACAAGAGAGATACCAAGCAATGAAGGATGGAGGCCTATAGCGGGGTACAAAGGGACTCGGGATAGACTCCATGAATGCGATGATGACTCCACTCGGATGCTCTAAACAAGGGCGACTCGACGGTGCTGCCACACAGTAAAGGTCCAATGGGGGACCAGGAAAACATGAGTACAAGATGGTAACTCACGACGAAAATTGATACGAACAAAGACAAGTAAGGAGGCAAAGTGGTGCCCCAAGTACAAGTGTTGTAAGTGAAGAAATGTGATTTTAAGGAGAGGTGAAGTGATCCATCTTGGAAAAAATGTGTCCTAGTGAAGTATCAAATCACAAAAAACTAACAGATACCCATTTGAGGGCTCGGTGAGAGCTTTCCAACAGTGCAAACGGTTTGTAAAACGGAGCTACGGTATGGTCGCAGCAGGCGAAAGAAGAAAGAAGGGTTCTCTTTTAATAAGGCAGTTTTCCCTCCAAATCCGCTCATTTGCTAGTGTTGCTGTGGTGAATGTAGAGAGGAGAGAAGTTCCTAAATCTTGCGGCGAGCGTAGCGGACAAACCGACCGTTGGAATCGAGATCCGTCAGTTGCAGGTAAGAGGCCTAACCTTGCTCTTTCATTTTGATGGATTGAAAGTTCAGATTAGGGCCCAGAATCTCAGGAACAACCCCCCTTGCATTTTTTCGGCCGGGTCGCACTTTTTGGGCCAAAATATGCGACCTGGGATTCAGGTTTTGAGCCAAAAGGTGCGACCTATCCCAGGATTTGGCATAAAAGTGTGACCTGGAAGATGAGGGGGTTTTAGTGCTTTTTAATGGCTGAGAGTTGGGTTTTTTTTGTTTGGTTACAATATTCCCTATCTGTAGGCTGACAAAGATGATGTTTTGTGCAGATATGGCAGATATACAGGTGAACGAGAGAGAGAGAGAGACCTGGGTAGATTACGGGCAGAGATCCAGGCAGATCAGGGTGTCCGTCGTGTGTTGGCCAGGTTTGGGGTTCTGAAGTTTTTGGAGAACCCTTTGATGAGAGCTGGAGAGCCCTTGTTGGCCCGGATTATCAGTTATTGGGATCCATAGCATGAGGTCTTTGTAGTGCAGGGGCACAGGATCGAACTGACAGTCCAGGATGTGTATTTCCTGATAGGTCTCCCGCCACTTGGGATGGTGGGAAATACGCAGCCAGTGTTAGCGCGGGGGCGGAACATCATGGAGTTTGTGGAGCGGCATTCTTGACCGGGTCTCTGAGTCAAAGGGACGCAGATACCGATCGGGGACCTAGAGAGACTGGAGACCCGGGCAGTGGCCGCAGTGGTGCTGCGGATCCTGGGCAGCCAGGCGTTCCATCACATCACTGGGGGGCAGATGATGATCGTAGAGAGTGTGTTGAGTGGGACCTACTATGGGTGGGCCCAAATGATGTTGGTGTCGTTAAAATGATAGCTGTCGTTGTGCAAGCGGCAAGTCATCCACGATTTCTTGTATGGGACTTTATTGTGTTCCTTCTTTTTTGAGAAGATCCCGACCTTACGACCTCATATACAGCTCCTAGATGGGGGCCCGAGAGAGCCCAAGATGCGCCGGTGGGGGCGGCTACTATGCAGAGGAGGAGGAGGGGCGGTCGGACGAGTGTTTCGACCTGAGTTCTTTGCCCATTGGGATCAAATGCCGTTATACATAGACGACTATCCCTATAGTGGGATGAGTTATTGTGGGGATCCGGACCTACCACTTCCGCCTGGTCGAGTATGGGGACCTGATGGTAAGTGATAAGTAACTATTCTTTTTTGGGCATGTTACAATTAGTGAATAGTAGATAGGGTACTGATTTCTGTACTTTTGGTATGCAGATATAGCTTCGGTAAAATCGGCCAGATATATGGGACGACCAGCAGCATCTGGAGTTGCAGGTCCGAGTGGGTCGAGATCAGCGCGTAATGAGGATGCGGCCACCCTTCTGGAGGACATCCGCCGTAGATGCGAGAGGTTGCTGACTGGAGTGTCAGAGCGCAGGTGGAAAGACTTAGAAGACTAGTACATAGAGCCATGCATTGGTATACCCTCGGAATGGCGAGGTGTCATGCGGCGCATGGCGATGGCCAGTCAGGGGATACGTGATCTACAGGCTGCAGGAGCAAAGCCATTGGCTCGGGATCCGCCAGATAGTGATTAGGTGTGGGGCATGTGGTGCCCCTTAGTGTGTATGTAGGGGCAGGTGGTGCCCCCAGTTTTGAGTTTTTTGTAACATGCTATGGGCATGTCATATGTATCAGAGTAGATGGACTCTAAACACATGTTTTGTGACACATATTATGGATATGCATCATTTTTAATGACTATGAATGTTATTGTCTTGTATGAAATGCGTGTGATAAATGCCAATCTAGAACATGGTTTGCAATACTATCTACATAGTGATTCTGTTATCGAGGTACGTGGTTGAAAGTTATGGTTTCAAATTCACGTATCAAGAGTTTCACTCGTATATATCGTCTAAACAGCACAGGATTACGCACACGATAGACACCATTTAGTTGCATGACAAGAAGTAGGGAATCTAAACAAACATGCAGATGGAGGATGCGATGAAAGAGGGCATCGGCTAAGAGACCACACACTGCATCATATTCGGCTTGATTGTTGGTGGCAGTACCAATGCAGACCCCGTTTGAGAGCATAAGGGCATGCAAGGGGGTGAAAATGGCCCAACCTGCCGAGGCTAGATTCCGGGAGTAACGACTTGCACCATCGGCGTAACCGATATAGGGTGGGGATGGGAGGTCCTGCGGAATAGTGTTACAAGGCAACAAATGGGGGGAGGAGGGACAATGACGGCAGCGTGAGTGTACAGAAGACATCAAGCGGAAACTGCGGGAGGGAGTGCGATGAGTAGGATGGCTACGACTCATATACAAACTAGAGGGTTGTATATGAGGGCTATAGGAGGTATGGCGGGGACTCGGGCTACGGAGGTCAACAGTGATACGGGTGGAGTGATCTCGTGTATGGGCGGAAAAGAGGGGGTCAAGGGTGGAAAGGACACCACATGACGCGGCAAAGTTATCTAAATCATCCATAGGGGAAGAAAGGCGCGCATACGGATCGTCACGGGGAATGACGGAAGAACATGGAAACAAATGGTTAAAAGATGGGGAGCCCAGGGTGGTCGCTGAAGGGGGGTCAAGTGAAACAACAGGGGAGGATTCAAGGGGAATGTGCTCCAAGGGTCTCACAGAGGATGATAGTTAAAGAATGGTCATAGTAGACTCCGTCATCTGGACATCAGGGGGGGGAATGTCGATGGGAGCGGGGGGATCCTCAAGCTGACCCGAAGCATACTGCGCGAGTATGGGAGAGGCGAATTGATTTTGTTCAACCTCATACTCTCGGACTACTTCTAAAGAGGTGTGGTAATGCGTCAGGTGAGGACAATGGTGGGAGTAATGGCCATGGACACCGCACAAAGCACAGGGTTTGCTAGTGCGAATAGTTTTTGGGTTCTTGGTTACGGACGAGGACGGAAGAGAATGGTCGGAGACCGTAGACTCGGGGAACGCGAATTTAACCATGGGTTGAATGCGGGGCAACTCAGGACAAGTATGGGTGGCGTGACCGACGACATCACACAAGGCGCAAGGCTTTGCGGGCGGAGGAGGAGCTGGGTCATTCGGGGTGGCCTTGTCTTTGGATGTCCCCTTGCGAGCTTTGCCTTTCTTTCCTAGAGCTGTCACCACAGGGGTAGGGTCCTGGGGATGTGCAGGGGGCATGGTAGCAATGGAGGAAGCGAGGGGGACCGTTTGAACCGGTGTCAAAGCAAGATAGGGTTTGGGGTGACCAGGAGGGGTAGCGGCTGGAGGGTCAAGGTACCAGACGGGTATACCCAGGGTCAGGTTAGGGAGAGAGAGGGTGGCCATGACGGGGACCCAATAGACTCCGGGAGGGGGAGCCAGGAAAGGTATCTGACCCGCAGGATAATGACCAGGAGGGACGGCTCCGAGATGATTAAGGCCTGGGGGAACCGATCCAGGGGGATAAAGGGGTTCAGGGATACCAGCTGTAGGAGAAGGGCCAGAAGGAGGAGGTCCGGCTGGCGGAGATGAAGGGCTAGGAGCGGGTTGCGGTGGGCAAGGTTGAGTCTGAGGTTGCTGACTAGCCGAAGCGGGTCGCTTAAGGGCAGCCCGAGACGATTGCATCATGCAAACATTCGATAAGCTGGGATCAGAGATATGAGGAGGGGGGAGACCAGGAAAAGTTCCAAGCAGGGAGGAATCTTTGTAGACGCCGGGGGAGACATGGGTCAAGGAATCGACGGTTTGCTTATTGGCTACAGAAGAGATGGTCGTCTCCGGGGAGGTTTGAGACGGTGGCTCATGGTAAGTCAACTGGTCGATGGTGACTATCTTTCCATTGTGAGGAAAAGACATCTTGCGAAAAACCGCGGATGGGACAACAGACATGGCATAGGTGTAGCTTCGCCCTAATATAATGTTGTAGTCTAGAGGGGCGTAAATGACTTTGACGTCAACGTAAACGGTCTTACCGGCAAGGGTGATAGGACAATTACAGAAAAGGCCAATGGGCTGGGAGGCGTGGCCGTCCCACGCTCGAAGAGTGATCATGGAAGGGGCCAACTCAGGAGATCCGATTTGCTTCCAAACTGAAGCGGACATCACACAGGTGGATGCCCCCTCATCAATTATGCACCGAGAAACGTTGGCATTCCGGATTTTGACTGGGATTTGGAAGGCGACGGAAGCAGGAAGAGGAGGATGGTCTGATTGATGAGCGTCGAAAAAAATCATTTGGTCATCGGCAGGATCTACAACGCCCACGGTAGATAGCAGAGCCTTTTTTTGGGAAGGGCACGACTAGAGGAGTTCCAATGTGGAAATGGCAGCAGGAGATTGCGCCAAATCATCGACTATGCTATACGCATGAGTAGCTCGACCAAGAGCAGCATTGCGACGTAATGGACCCTTAGGAATCTTGGTATGAACCTCAACTTTGGGTTGAGGGATATGTAAGGGACCATTGGATGCTCTGGGGAAGAGGTCGTAGAATTCCAAGAAGGGGACTCAAAGGTACCGGAAGTGAGGCTCGGGGTACCGGCGAGACCGAGTTTGAAGGTGAAGGCTCTACTTGCCAGATGGATCGTAGACTATCATGAGGATCTCGGTGGACCTGAGGAACCAGAAGGGAAGGTGGAGTGGCGACCGTCCGTCGTGGTTGGGTAGCCACGAATCTCAGCGTCTAGGGAAAGGATCAGTAAACACATCTGGTTGAGTAGTGGCCACATTAGGGGGAGCATGAGGGGAGGCATGTTGTCCTCGCAATGTGGCTTGAGACTCCCATATCTGCCGCATCTGTGGTAGGAGGGGACAATCATGGGTGTAATGACCATAAACACCGCAACACGAACAAGGCTTATTTGTGCGAAGAGGCCTGTCCGGCTTGGGTTGAGTGCCCTGTTGCTGGTTAGCAGTGTTAGGGTCAATACCTTGAGGATTGGGTCCACGGGTACCAGGGGCAGATTGGTTTGGATTTCCTCTCCTCCTTCTTTGAGAAGAAGGGGGATTAGTCGCGCCCTGCCGTGCAAATACTTGCCCCGGGGAGGGGGGCAGAGAGGCTGCTATGGGGTCGAGGAGGCAAGGGAGGGTGGAAGCGCATATGTCGGAGGAGCTGGCGCACTGTGCTACCATGGAGCATGGGTGCAATGGTTAGTTGGAAAACATTGAAAAGGTGATAGTTTTCCAAAAGGATGAGGCATGCCGTACTCAGATACATGCTACTCCGGAGGGGGAAAGTGCTGGTGTTGGCCCCTCCCCGAGGGAGACCATAGCCCATAGGAGGTCGAGCATACTGATGAGAAAGTTCCAAAACGATACCGTTCGGGCCGGGAATGAGCGCCCCGGGCGTTAGCGCCTCTCGGGCCCGGGGAGGTCGTGAAGGATGGTATAAACATAACCAGACTGAGCATAGATCAGGTCATATTTCAAGGCTACTTGGAGGGCGACTTCTTCGATTTGAGGGAAATGGGAGGTGACATCTTTTCCAATGGGAGGTAAGAGAGTGTGAAGGAACCAGTCCATATAAACTCGATCTTCGAAGGGGGGAAGCTTGACATAAGCTTCGTCGTCTTCGACATTCCTGGACATGAGTGGAAAGGCGGGTCAAAGAGGTTTTCTTGAAATAAGTCAAAAGCTCTGTACCAGTATCGTATCAGAGAGGAAGCTGGAAATAGGATAAAAAGGCTTGGGTAATGGTCGCAAAGGTGGTATGGGAAGAGGTGGCTTGGTCAAAATACCATTTGGAAGCTTCGCCGGTAAGCGTGCATTGGAACAACCGAAGATGGATGGAATCATCGATAATGGAATTGGAGGAACACCACATGTGGAAAGATCAAACATGGTTGGTTGGATCTTCTCCAGCAAGGCCTTTGAACTTAGGGATGTCGCTCGGAGCTTGGTTGGCATAGCAGGCCAACCAACATCGTGGCGGATAGGGTCATTGATCAACTGATTGAAATCGGGGAGGCTGAGGCTTGCCATGTATGGGAGCAAAGGTGCAGCCGAGGTAGTTCCTGTGGTGGTTCCGCTAGTAGTAGTCCCGGCATTAGGGCCGGGATTACCGCTAGTGTTAGGCCCTGGACCAGACATAGTGAAGGTGATAGGGGGAGAACCAGAAGTAAAAGGAGAACCCAATGAATCAGAAGAGGAGTCAGAATGCGGACTCGGAGGAGGACTGGCTCGATGACGGCGGGACAGAGCAGGTCGACCGACCGGAAATTGAGGGTGAAGTCCAAGAAGTCTCCAGGAGGCGCGCCTTGGGGGCGCAATGATGACAACACAAACACGGCTCGAGGGGAAGAAGAACGACCCCGCAAAGGCAGTGGAGGTGCAAAATCATGATTACAATGTCGAAACAAGGGCAAAGGTGCAGTGTCAATTGATTTTAAAGTCTTTGCCTGGCGGTGTAAACCAGGCTCTTCTTTGCTTAGGGTGAGTGTGTGGCGTGCGTTAATTTTAATTTTTAAACCCTTTTCGTTTTGAGAGCAAGAGAAAAAGTGTGCAGTGTAACTGAAAATAATGCTACAAAAACAGTATATAATGCTGAGATAACAGAAAATTAACAGCTACTATTGCATCGATTCAACCCAAAGAGGCGGGTCTCTCAAAACTAATCTAAAAGAGGGAAAAAAATCTAGTCAAAACACACTAAAAAGACGCCAATAGATCGAGGGTCGAAAGGGACAGGGATCTAAAGGGAAAAGCTGCTGAAAAGAGGTGCAGATCACAGCCAAAAGGCAGAGGCAAGGTGGCTGGAAAAAAGGAGGAAATCAACAAAAAGAAGAAGGGGCAAGGAGGAGGCCCTAAAAGAAGATCCAAACAAATCTTCAGGGGGTGATTTGAAAGGGAGAAGAGCTGATTAGAAGAGGTCTGAAAAGGAGGTATCAGATCTGGAAAAAAGGGGGGCTGAAACTCTGAAAAATAGACCTGAAATAGATAAAAACTCTTCCACCAAAAGTGGAGGGTACTGAAGCCCTAGGGGGCTATGTTCCCACTTAGCCGAGCAAAATAGAGATTAGAACCAAGTCAAAATGGGTCGATACGCGCAGGCCGGAAAACCCCATTTAAGCTGAAACTCGAAAAAATTGCGTAAAAACAAAAGCATGTGTCGCAGTAAGCCCCCGACCTCGTTTTCGTCGCCCAAAAAGGTCGGTGGCAATTTCAGAGTCTGTGTCGGGCAGCTTTGGGCCGAGGGCAACTCTCCAACTCCTGCTGTCCTGCCGGCAAATTTGCGGAAAGTTGTCAAGCCCCGCTAAGGGGCCGATGTCCGGCCACCTGCGCAATAGGACCAGAAACACGCGTAAGTTAGAAATTTTAATGTTTTAGGGTTTTATAGGTGAAAAACAACATGAAAATAGGAAAAAAAAAAAGCTGAAAAGAAACCCTAGGGTCTAAAGTAGCTGGATATGCAGGAATATGAAAAACGACAGCGGTCGTAATTGAAAACCCGTGTGGAGTTGCCAATTGTTAGTATGAATCCTTTGTCGAAGTGTACGAAAAAAGACCACTTTAGCTACGCATAACTAATAGCCCTAACATCAAATATGGCTGCCAATATCTTCAGATCTGCAGTTAGTTGATCAAGACAAGAGCTGCAAAAAACCATATCTATGCATAGAAAGACATTAAGCAGTAAAAATAAGGGTTTGCTCCATATATCCAATAGACAAGACACGAACAATTTTTGAAAGAATTTTTTGTATTAAGGGCACCTGGGAGGAAAACAAGAAGATGTTTCCAATTCTCCTCAATGGGATGGGTTCTTGGAAGTCCTCAGCACTTCAGATCTAGCATTTCTCTCTCTTGTTGGTGTAGAAAACCCAGACAAAGATAGAACTCAAAGTGAGCTCACACAACAAATAATGGAAAATATGACAATGATAATGGCTCAAAGTCAGACCAAGACTTTAGATCCAGAGTGATCTAATAGGCAACAAAAGGTGAGGAATGGTAGGAAAAACCCTCCTATTTATAACAAAATATTGGGTCATTCTAGATCTTGGTGTATGATTAAAATAATATTAACCAAATGTAGATCCACCTTTTATGGAATATTTTATTATATTTGTTGGAGGGAAAAAGTATTTGACTTGGGTCAAATCCCTTTATTTGTGAATAATAAATAAATAAATGATTTATTTATCATTTTAAGGTGGTGGTTAAAAGATAATCAAATAAATAATGATTTATTTAATTATTTATGGGTGATTTAGTCATATTTAACAAGGAATATTATTTAAATAAGGTTTAAATAATTATTCCTAGAAAATAATAAGATAAATAAAGATTTATCTAATTAATTTCTTTGTTTTGGGTTAAACATGACCAGGAAAATCAAACAAATATAAGTTTGTTTAATATTTCCTTTTGGGGTTTCCTGTTTAGACCATAAACAACCTAATAAATGTGTTTTATTAAGTTATTTTACATAGTGAAGGCAATTTTACTTAGGGTAAAATTGGTCTTACATGGTGTACTTAGGTCCATCTAATGATAGTAGGTTAGATGACCAAAAAATGGTGTAACAGGTAGAATGATACCTGCTCTGGAAATCTCATGAGATGACATTATGGATGGTTTGCGAGATTTTCCTGCAAAAACAACTACCTCAAGCGAAAGCATCTTCTTTATCAAAATTTATTAAAAATCATGAGCTTTAAAAAAGAATATGAGAGAGGGCATACCTGTCAGCACTGAAAATTTATTTTTTCAGGAGTGTGATTGTTTGGACATACCTGTTCGCTCCGGATTTGTTACTTGGATCCTAGTTTTGATTTAAGTTTTGGTTTCCCCCAGACATTGCGCGATGACTCAGGGATTATGGGAGGATCTCCTAAGAATGACCCTAGAACAGACGACGGTTTGAATTGGTTGGGGCCATAATCTTAGTACCGTGAAAGCACATCCGAGGATGTATCTACATAGGGTATAATTACATCAGTGTTTGTTAGGGATTGCTTCTCATTGTGCATTAGTTGGTCTACAGTAATGATGCGGTCCTCGTGGGGGAACATCATGATGTGGAAGAAAAAGAAGGCCATGGCATACATGGCATACATATAACTCCGCTCGAGGAGTATATTGTAGTCCAGGTGAGCATCCAAGACTTCGATGTCTATGTGGACCATATTTCTAGCTAAGCAGACCGGGATGTTTTGGTAGAGGCCAACGGGGGTTGACGGACGACCATCGTATGCTCTAAGCATGATGACTGAGGGTTTTAGTTCGGGAGAACCTAAATTCTGCCAAAATTTTTTGGACATGATGCACGTGGATGCACCCTCGTCTATGACACATCGGTGAATAGTGATATTTTTCACCGACACTGGTATCTGGAAGGCGACCATGGATGGAAGCCTTGGGGTGGCTTTGTCTAAGTCAAAAGGCATTAAGCGTGTATTGGCAGGGTCGATAACACCTAACGTGGAAAGTAGGGCTTTCCGTTGTTTTGGGCATGACTACAATACTTGCAAAGTTGACATAGCAGCGGGAGATTATGCTAAATCACCCATGATACTATAATTATGGGCCGCTTTGGAGTAGTTTCCTACTCGCCTATTAGGTCCCTTCGCCATTTTCGGCAATGGCTCTATAAGCATCTTTGAAATGGTCAAAGGTGCAGTCGGTGCACTAGTACTTGCCCCTGACATATTGGTGTCTGGTGGGGTGTCATAATTTTGATTCCATGTTTAGAAAAACATCTCTTCACCAGTCATGTAGATTTCATGGCTGCTTTTCCCGGAGTCGTCTATATTTTTCTGCTGAGTTCTTACCATCCCTTAATGGGGGAAAGGTTCTTTCATCACAGCTAGTTGCTGGGAAGTTCCTCCTTGTCCTCGATTACTCTATAGTTTCTTCAACTCATGGAAATCGAGACAACGGTGAGTATAGTGGCCATACTCACAACATATCAAACAAGAATGGTTTGTTCGAAGAGGTGGGTTTTGCTCTATCGTTGGGCATTGCTCAACTCCTGGTTCTGATTTCGGTTGGAGTTACCTCTAGCTTGGGATCGCAGTGGGCGTTGCTGGTTGCTGCCCCCCTGTCCAGGGTTCCCTTTTGGCTTGTTGTTGGATTTTTTCTTCACCACATTAGGAATGTAGTTATCCTAATTATATTGGTGTGGTTGGTTTTGGGACGGCTGCACAAAGTTCACCTGTGCATTGTTTTGCATAGATGGGTCGTGTGTTGGGGACTGAGCATAACGCAGTCCCTGCTTTGTACCTGGTTGCTAGAGAGGAACTCTTCCATCAGTGTTTCTTTCTGCGTACTGATTCCCCTGAGTTGGAGGATAAGGGCCTCCCTAGTGATATGCTGGCACCCTATTGGTCAAATTTTTCTGAGGAATATGATGACTTTGAAAATCAGGTTGAGGTACGCTCTGGGTAGAACTGTATGTGTAACCAGGGTTTTGATTGTTGCTGCCTAGGTAACCTTGGATAAATGACCCAATTAGTTTGTTTACCGAGTTCGACGCGCCTGGAAATTCTTGATAAGTTTGTAGGCATGAGGCGTTAGGTAGGATGTTATAAACGTATCCTGACTGTGTATAAATCAGCTCAAGCTACTGGGCTTTGTTGATTGTATCCTCTTCGGATATGGGCTTCTGCTACACCGCATCCTTTGAAATCTCTGCTATAAGAGTTTTCAGGAACAAATATAAGAGAAACCAATCATTGAGTTTAGCTTTACATAAACTATGATGTTGCCTCCATTCATGGAGATGGTACGAGTTATGGATGGCGGGGGTTTGTCTAAAATGAGTCAATAATTCCATTCCAAAATCATGGTGAATGGGTAACTGAAAATATGTTAGGAATGCGGTAGCGAGGGCGCTAAAGGTTCCAAGTGACGTTTAGGGGTCTCCACGTACCACTTCGTGGCTACTCCTATAAGAGTGTGTTGAAATAATCTCAATCAAATAGTGTCTTCAATGATACTGTTCGATGAGCACCACAGGTGAAAGGTCATGACATGATTACCTGGGTCTTCCACTTGCTTGCCTTTGAATTTTGGAATGTTCGAAGGGAGCTTCATGGGAATGGGATGCCATGTAGGATCGTGTGTGATGGGGTCATTTGTTAGCTTGGTTAAATCGAGAAAATTCAATGAAGCTAAGAAAGGTGACTAAGAGGTTGACACCATTGCAATGTGCAAAAACACAAAGTTCTAATTAGGACGAGGGTTAGTATGCGACGTACCCTGCTGTGTGTTCGGATGGCTTCTTGAATGGGATGCAATCCTCTACCCTCTAGGGGTCGTGGGAGGGGTGGTGTATGGTGTGGCATTGGGAGATTGATTGGGGTTCCCAACTATGGTTGCCCCAATAAAGGACGAACCAATAATGGTGGCAACGTTCCGTCTTTGATGCCTGAATGGTGAAACACCTGGAACCCCTCCTGGTAATGGGGGGAGGTCCAAAAGACACTTAGATCGACGAGGTCCCATTGGGTCCATCCTAGTGTCTACTAGGTCTGGTTTTGGAAAAATTTGAGAGGATAGAGTCTATGATCAAAGAAAAATTATGGTCACATACATAAAACAAATTGAAAATAAAACAAAATTTATCTTTAAATTTATCTATGTGATCAAGAAATCAAAAAATTGGTTTTTGTTTGTTTGCATATGATACTTAAAATCCTAGAAGACTTATTCGTCCTCACACACTCAAATGTAACTGGGCCTTGAGAATATTTCTTGTGAGTGCTGGAATAACGTCCCGTAAGATTTGGCGATGCCCCCAGTTAGCCAAAGAGAATCCACCAAGGTAAGGGTAGAGGGCCTAGCGCTTTCCTGCACCATCACCAATAGGGAAAAGGCTACCCTAGTTTTTGGCCACTAAGAACCACCATCCCACGTGAGAGTTTGAGTCTTGGGCTTCTTGGTTGTCAGCTAACCGTACCGAGTATCAACCAAGTCAGGTAGCCCTGACTGATACCACACACACTGTGCCTAAGCCTAACCCCCTCTAAAACGGGTCTCTACCGTGCTCGGGTTTTCTTTGCCATGGGATGATAGGTGGATTTGAAGGCCCCTAGATAGAAAAATTCTATGTTTCAAGATGAAGTATGATCAAGGCGGCTTAGTTTATGCCTACCCCCTTGATCCTAACTTAAGGTATAAATTATTTTGTGGCCCCTGTGGGGAGAATTTACTGAGTTTGGTTAAGTTAGTTTTAGGTGTCTTTGCTTCACTTAGTGGGTGGGTGTGTGTGAGAACAAAGTAGACAATCATATATTTTGAACATGTGGATATTTGATGATCCTTTAGAAAATCCCCTATTGAAACTATGTTGTATTGTTCTTGGCTCAAAAGAAAAACATGTGCAGATTATGGGCCGCATTCTATTTTTCCTAGTTAATCTATGTAACCAACTATAGGGGGATGGTGAATTGTGAATAGAGAGCATTAATATGCTTACCTAGGATCACTATAGGGTGAAAATGTAGCAAAGATTACTTGCTCTTCTATAAACAATTCAATCCTAGTCCCGAAATTCCTAGTACAAAAATTGAACTAAACTAAAACTTTTACACTAGAAAAAAGAAAACTAGCTATGCATGCGTGGTCTTGGGCCACTTACTTTGGCTAGTTATCTAAGTGTGTAAGTACCAAAATTTTCAAAAAATATTTTTTTTTGGGAATGCGATTTGTTTTTCCTCCCTACTTAAACTATGTGTGAAATTTGCAAAAATCAACTTGAAGTAAAACTGACAATAAGCCTACAAAAAGTAGCTAAGAGTGAGCTTTAACAAGCTGCAGGGTACCATAACCAGTGCTGGTAGATGTATTAGGGGTTTCCAAGCACCTTACAAGCAGGAAAAAATAGAAACTTGGGAGAAATTTCTCATTCTGTATTTTGCGCGTAAAAGACTGAAACATGCACGATGTCTACGCATAGGTTAGATTTGAACGCATGCCCTGCACGTCTGTGAGAAGAAAACGTGTGCAAATTCCTGCAAGAATTTATTTTTGAGCTATTCTGCTTCAGTCTGTCACTTGGGATGAACTAGGGGCTGCAAGAGAAATCAGGGGAAATTCAGCTCCACTTCATAACACAGACAAAGGTATCTACAAAAAAGGCACAACCACATAAACTTGGTAATAAACGTTAGTGGAGTCGCTAATCCTGTTGGAGAGTGTTTGGCGCATGTATGTACAAAATCACACCAACTTAAGGGGTGTGGTCTACCCACTTAAGTTATTGGTAATAGGCATAAAAAGAAGTGGATTCAATCAAGTTAGTGGAACAAGCTAGAATCAATAAGCATACTAGATAGAGAAATAACATGCATATATAAACGAAAACTAAACTAAAAACTAAAAGAAATAAACACGAGATCTAAAAAGAGTCAAACGAAAACAATAGTATGAACGTTGGCTTTAGGCCCCTCTTATTGAGTGCTGGTAGTAATAAGAGTGAAACTTTACCCTTTTTCCAAAGGGCCCCTAGACAATGGGTTCTAGGTCCCGATGCAAGGATGGTTTTATCCCAAGCTTGCCTCGGTGTGGTCTCCCTCTCTCTCTATTGTGTTGGATTGAACTTTTTGGGTGGCCAACAATTGAGTCCCCTCTATCTTCAGCTCCGACTCACACGCTGTTGGTATTGCTTGGGAAATTCTGACCAACATAACAATGTGTTCGCAAATTATTCATCTCATGGTGGCCTTATATAGGAGATTTCAAGTCCTCCCTTCCCTCTCTTGGTAAATTATGGATGGTGACCCAAGAGAGGGGTATGATTCCTTTGTGTGCTCCAAATATTCCATTATGTGCCCACATAGTGTCTAAGGAGGTACTGGTGGTTGTCCTTAGGCGGTTTCAAGTAAGGGGTCAATTTTACTTTGCTTTGTGTGGTCCCGGATAGTGACATTTTTCCACTCCCAGGATTGCGCACATATCAGGAAAAAAGGTGCGTGAAAGGCGCTCTTCAAGAAGGATTATGAGCGCAAATAGAATTTAGGACTTGTTCAAATTTGATTTCTCTCAGACCTTAGATATTTTTAAATACTTTCCAGATTTTGTAATGTCTCCCATCCCTATAAATCCTTTTGCCTGACATTAATTAATGTCGTCTTCTGTTGTACGATTTTCTAGTGTTAACAAGGGGCTTTGATTCAAATGAAACTTACATAGTTAATGCATATCCACACACAATTTGATTGTCATGAACTAATCTTGTTCATGAAATTCTTGCAATTCATTCATATAATAAGCATGCCATCTATATATCATTCAAGAGTACTTTATGAACTTCATAGATAAGTAAATGAATATATGCCATCATGTTATCATGATGGGATCTTTGACAAGGATTTTTTGAGAAAGGAATTTGGAATCACCACATAGTTGCCTTCATAAGGAAAGGAAAATAGTCTTTATGGCTATATTCCATGACTCACTATGAATTTTTTTTGAGAGAATAAATAACTTAAATTCTTCCAACATATGATATACACATATGCACAATGATTTTTGAAATGACTCAACTTTGAATTTTCATTAATGAGATGAAATACTATAATAAGATATAAAGAACATTATGACACAATCATTAATACAATGATTATGTAATATTCCCAAATGGGGAAATTAGCAATAGATGCGTAGAAAACAATTTTTTCATAAATTTATGCTATAACAACTCATAACAGCTCATGGATCCCTTATTTTATACATTATAGGACCAAAATCCAAAAGGAGATCAGAAAATAATCATGATAGATGAGTTAAACAAGTCTCCCACACCCAGATTAGCCCAAAAAAATGCAACCCCAAAACTACTGAAACAAGTGACAGCATAGTATAATGAGATTTTATACTCAGAAATTATAGAGAAAAATAGATTTGATCTTATATTAATCAATAATTCTCAAAAACTAAGATCTAGTCTCTTTTATACCATTCCGAGAGAACCTGGGAAGGGTTTATGGAAATACACCCAAATACAAATGGTGATCTACAACCCAAGGACTGAAGATTCATTGCAAACTGAAGAACATGAAGATAAGGGGCTGAAATAATATAGATCTGATGCAGATCTACTCAAAGTTCTCCTCCAATGAAAGGTTGAACCCCTCAATCACAGGAAAACACTCTAAAAGAGCCACAAGATCCCTCACTGAAGATGCCCTAAAAAATAATGCAATTCTCAGCTGAAACTACACTGTAAATGATGGGGATAAGTTGAGATAATGCCAAATATCTTAAATGTGCTCAAAAACCCTCCAAACTAATCTCCCAAGAGAAGGAATCCTTCCTCCTATGAAAAACTAGCTCAGAAAGTGGGTTTCTCAACCCTCCACTGCAACACCCTGCAACACAACACAATATTCTGCAGAAACTGTGTTGTAGCTGAAGAATGAAGCTTGGAAATAATTTCAGATATGTGGAATGATAGATCAAGGCTCTCCCAAGAGGCCTCTCAAGGAAAGAGATGGAATTCCTAAACAAGAATACCTTGTGCTAAACAACACCAGCAATCTTAGCTAAACAATTGAAGAGAGCAAAAGTCTAAACATACATATCAAAATAATATTCATAAGCTAACCTCATATGGCTGCCATCCTCTTCCTTATAAAAAATGTGAGCCTTATCACCTTGGGTCCCACTCATTAGGGTTTCCACCATCATACAATAAATCTCCCTCCAAAACTGCGCTATCCCATCATTAATGCCACTCCTCCATAACAACGCTATTTGATTTGGTCAAAGTTGACCTCTTCAACCTGCTCTAGCCCTTTTCACACCCAAGGGTATTCAATCCAGCTTTTATATATCTATCTAAACTAATGCACATTCATACTAGCTGTCTCTATTGATGTTTCACTCCCTCCATTCCATTTCTGTTGACTTGCTCAAACTTGACCTTGTCTTCATGCATTAGCCCTTGTTCACACATGAGGGTGTTTTATCCAACTATGAATATGATCCCTTCTCATATTAGAGGGATTTTATTACTACTAAAAAATATTTATGGGCCTCCCCACCCATTTATTTATATAACTATAGGTTAAGAGAAAAATTAATATTCCAATTAGCTGCATGCTAATTTAGGAATATTATAGTCCTCCCCTCCCAAATGTTACTTGTCCTCAAGCAACTGTAAGGATAGAACTGAAGAACACAATTCCCAGCTGAAACTGCACTTTAAATGATGGGGATAAGTTGGTATGATGCCAAAGATATGAAATGTGCTCAAGAACCCTTGAAAATGAGCTCCCAAGAGAAGGAATCCTTCCTCCTATGAAAAACTAGCTCAGAAAGTGGGTTTCTCAACCCTCCACTGCAACACCCTGCAACACAGCACAATATTCTGCAGAAAGTGTGTTGTAGCTAAAGAATAAAGATTGGCCAGAATGCCAGATATGTGGAATGATAGATCAAGACTCTCCCAAGAGGCCTCTCAAGGAAAAAGGTGGAATTCCTAAACATGAATACCTTGTGCTAAACAACACCAACAATCTTAGCTAAACAGTTGAAGAGAGAAAAAATCTAAACAAACATATCAAAATAATATTCATAAGCTAACCTCATATGGCTGCCATCCTCTTCCTTATAAAAAATGTGAGCCTTCTCACCTTGGGTCCCACTCATTAGGGTTTCCACCATCATACAATCAATATCCCTCCAAAATTGCATTGTCCCGTCATTAATGCCACTCCATAAAAACGTTGTTTGATTTGGTCAAAGTTGACCTCTTCAACCTGCTCTAGCCCTTTTCACACCTAAGGGCCTTTAATCTAGCTTTTATATAGCTATCTAAACTAATCCACATTCATACTGGTTGTCTCTATT
Source organism: Pinus albicaulis (assembly GCA_034641835.2). Lineage (NCBI taxonomy): Eukaryota > Viridiplantae > Streptophyta > Pinopsida > Pinales > Pinaceae > Pinus > Pinus albicaulis. The sequence continues at coordinate 1,797,234,788 of CM076578.1, read as the reverse complement.
GATGTTTCACTCCCTCCATTCCATTTTTGTTGACTTGGTAAAACTTGACCTTATCTTCATGCATTAGCCCTTGTTCATGCATGAGGGTGTTTTATCCATCTATGAGTATGATCACTTTTCATATTAGAGGGATTTTATTGCTGCTAAAAATATTTATGGGCCTCCCCACCATTTATTCATCTAGCTATAGGTTAAGAGAAAAATTAATATTCCAATTAGCTGCATGCTAATTTAGGAATATTACAAATTATTATTGAACATCATTTTTCCATTGATTCATTTACAGCCTTGAGGAGGTTGATAAATAAACTATTGAGGAAATCCAAATGATTTGCCCAATATCTATTTGTATCCTTTATTATACATGTACAAACTCGAGGTATGAAGAGATAAAAATAAGACATATTAAATCACCACATATGGTTTTTTCATGTCATCAATTGCTAAAATGTCCAACCGCTCCTATAGGCATGTGTTGAGATGAAATTCAGTGCTAGATAGAGTACATACGCCAAATGTTTACATCAATTAATCATAACTGCTAAATATTGGAAGCACGTACCACCGAACTAAAATATTATTATATCCATAAGAGGTACACCAACTTTTGACTTTGATCCAACTCAAAGTTGATCACTATAATGTGCATTCTATATTGATTATATCACATAAAGTTGTAGTTTCCATATGGTGATGAAAATTACATGTTCATATAGACTTATTAATATTTAATTCTTTTTGAGAAAATATCATACATAATACATGAGTTTCATTCTCATTGTTTTGTTAGTTAATAATATTTTATTATATTATCAGGAAAATACAAAATAAATGATATTTGTCCACGAATATCTCAGCTTCATTCCGACCGGGTTTGTTAGCTAGGAGATTCAGAATCTGGTGCATGATACTTTTCCATTCAAACTTTATTTCCAAAGGGCTAGACAATCATACATACCAAAAAAGGAACAAAAGTAGTAAAAATAATGTAGACTGCATATAAAGGTGGTAGCTGGGGAGGTCGCATGGGAAGAGCTACCATCGAGCCATTGTTACACTAAAATTTATCACCATGACTGTCGATTTTGATTTCTTGCCATCTGATGGAGTGTCTCAAGTCAATCCCCTATAATGCTTGAAGTAAAATAATACTAGGGAAAAAAGGAATTTTGGTGTTCACTGCTTAAAACCCCTTTTTGAGCATCTGCATGGTTTTCCTGAACAAAACCTGCACATGCGCAATTTCTTCCACTATAAACTGCACAGATCTGTATGGTTTCTTCCACTATATACTGTGCAAGTCTACTCATGTAGGTAAAATTAAAAAAGTAAGTTATAAAATATTTGGTTGAGGAATCTTATCCAATTGAAATTAGAAACCTTGAAACACTACATACCTACGCCTCATCCCTTGGTATATGGAACTAATATCCTTTTCTCAAGGATCATTTCCCTTGAGAAGTGGAACTAGAAACCTCATCATCCTTCCTATAAATTGAGCATAGGACTAAAGGAATGTGAGACTATGGGGACTTGGATTGGTAAACTCATGTTGTTGGTTTCGGTTCTAAAGATATTGTCATCAAGGGAAGGAAAGGAGACCATTGAAAGAGGCTTGTGACATCAAGGAAACCACGTTGTAAGCTTGTTTTCCCTTTTTATTTTAATACAAAGTAATTTTTCTTTCCTAGCTGCGTCCATTTTGATGTCATTTGTGAGATTCCTTGATCACTGACATGGTCTATAACCGTTTATTGATTCAATTATATGTTGTATTCTAAATTAAGGATTTCATCTAGATTCTTTGATCCCTTTGAATTTTTTTTTCCATAAAAATCTCTTTTGGAGCATCATGGAGAAGTTGTGGAAAGCATTTGGAGAGCATCTAAGGCATTGAGGAAACACTAGTTGTGGAAAGCGCTGAAAGGACTTCTACAAGAACTTTGTTAATAAATAAGTTATCCTTCGCATACTACATGTTTCATGTTATATTTATAGGCTAAGTAAAGAGATATTTTTTTGTTTGTTTGTTTCTATCTTTCCTTTAGGATTCTAAGGAGATCACTCTTTTCTGCAAGAGGGATTTATCCGGGTAACAAATTGGCAACTTCGCTGTAGAACGAGAGTTCTCCGTTGTTTCCTTTTGTGACCTTTGATGCCTTTAGACCCTTCTAGAATTGAAATTTCTGGTTTGAAACCTTTATTTTTTTCTTAATTTTCTTGATCTGCGCGGTTTTTATTTAGACACAGAGCGCAAATCTGTGCATTTTTGCTTCAGCAACAGTGCGCATGTGCACTGAATTACACTGATTTCCTGCGCAAGCCTGTAATTCTTTTGAAAAAGTAAACATTTCTCTGATTTAAGTCTATATTTTTTTGTTTTTATGATCCTCTTAGCTTGTTTACAGTCTCATTAAGTCTCTATTAAGTTGATTGGGTGTTTTGAATTTTATTTTTTGAGAAATTATTAATTTGATTTCCTTTGGTCATTACTCTGAGGTTTGTCTCAGTTTCTTAACAATTTTTGCATGTTAATCACCTTTTAGTGTTTTTACTTTTGAACTTTGGAATTTTCACCCAATTTTCTTTACTTGAACTTCATTGGTTCCTCAAATTACATTAGTGAAGGAAAATAGTCTTGTTATTATTTTGCTGATTTGGAATCATCTTTTGTTGGAGAATTCTCTTGCGTAGATTACATTTTCATAGTTAGAATTCTCATTTTCAGAATATGAACGAAAATTGTGCATAGATACATTTGCATAATTTTCAAGTGAATTGTGAATATATTACATTTGCATACTTTACAATATGGAAAATTCAATTGTAGATTTAGATCAGTATCTTTGATTGTCTTTTTTAGGGAAATCACTTATATTTACAGTTTTGGGTTTTGATTTTTTGTTGGTTTGTTGATCTATCAAAAAGATTCTTTCGCTTCTGAAATTGGTTGTGTGAGTCTCTTTTCTTTCAGGATTCTCATCATATATTCATTTATTCCAGTTGTAAATATTTATTTCATCGATCGAAAATATAGTGTCTCTCATTGAAAGATAGTCTTGATTTGAATTTTCATGTTTTAAATATAAAATGCTTTGAATTGATTAGCATTAGTATTTTCTTGTTGAAATTAGCGCATTAGAAAATTTGTGATATTTTATCTTATTTATTGATCTGAATATGGGTGGATAACTTGAAATGCATATGCGCAAGCCCCCCCCCACTTAGTTAAACAAATAAATGATCGTGCTTCTACATGACTATGCGTAATTTTATACTTGAAACCAGTGTATTTTTTAAACTATTTAAGTGCTTTAATACCATTTGTTTTTTATGATATTAAACATGTGAAACAACCATATAATGCAGCAAATAAGAATCAACACATAACAACAAATTTAATATATGATTTCACCCGAATATCGTGGGCTACGTCTCCTTGAGCTTTTGTCAACTGACTTGTCTCTTTGGGATTATGATGTATAAATTTATTTTAAAAGTAAATAACTCAACTCCAATGGCTATCTGAACTGAACCATTGGGATATAACATCATCATACCCCTGATCATGGTTGTCATCCCTCTGAAGAAAGATCTAGGTACCCTTAGACTTGATTTTTGTTGTCGGTGCCTTAAGCTTCCCCGAGCTTCTCTGTGGTACTAACCATTTAATAAATATTTTTATGTCCTTGAAACCTCACCTAATGTCTCCAGTACATATCAAACCTCCAAAATAGGTTAATATTTTGCTCAAAATGAGCACTGCATCCCCAATCTAGGCCTCCATCCACTTTTGGCCCTTGGCTGCCAAAAAATTCCTTTTGGCTTCTCAAGCTCTATAAGTCTCCAAATGACTCTAAAAATACCTTCAATAGATTCAAAATGTCAAAAATAGTCAGAATAGACTATTGGTTTGCTGAAATTGGCCTCCGGCTGCTCCAGTTTCGCCTCCAACACCTGGTGGCACCCCTTGGCTCAAGGTCACTGAAAGCTTCTCTGAAGCATATAGGCTTTTAGAAGTCCTCAAAAGCTTCTGAAAATCCATCCATAGGATTCATAAGGTAAAAAATAGTCGAAATAGACTATTGGTTTGCTGATAATGGATAGTATCTCGGCCTTCAAAAGTCCTCTACATGCTCTAAAAACCAAAAAATTACTTCCAAAATGTATGAAATATACAAAATTGACTATTGGATTGTTGAAAAAGGCCTCTAGCTGCCCTAGCTAGGCCTCAAACTGTTGTTGACCCATAATGGCCCTAGTCGCCCCTGTTAGCCACCTGTGAAATTTGTTATACCAAAAGGTGGATAAATAATTTTTTGGAGCCTTCAAGGCACAAATTTTTATTGCAAAAAGTGTTGGCTCTTGAAGTATCATAAAGGCCTCATGCCTATGTCCAAAATTTTCCCTACTGTGCCCATTTTACACTCTGGAATTCTGCTGATTTGATGAGAAGAAACTGCTGCAAAAATCACCTTTTTCCCTTTCCTCACTTCAAAACTAACCTCATTTTCTACCCCTTTCATTCGCATAAAAATACTTCATTTTCATGTTTTTCCCCTTTCCCCTTCAACAAAACCCCTTTGGTAAGGCTTAAGACTCTCTCTTCGCCTTATCGAAACCCCCAAGATCCATTGAAAACTTCATAAAAATACATATTTCTATGTAAAGGTTTAAGCCCCCTTGGGCTAAGTCCTTAACCATTTCCACTACACATGCCCTGGTGCTGGAGCCAGGCGCTAAGCCATTTGGGTGCTTATCGCATCGGAGGAAACGCAGCGCGCAACTCTTCCCCCTTATTGAAATCTTTGATGCCGATTAGCCCTATGCATAAAAACCCCGGTCGTATTATCTTCCATACATCCATGGCCCCGCAGATGGGCACCAAGCCAAATTGCGAATATAAATCCCTCCCGACAAAAAACCTTTGTTTATATTAAATTTTGGGTTTTAAATGTTTTTTTCCATTATATTAAAAGAAACCGGGTGGAATTCATCGCACCGCTTTTGAGAGGGAGGTGGTTTTTTCCGTTTGGAAGCGATCAACACCACCGGACGACACGTGGCCTCAAGCCATTTTGAAATACCGCCCTCATCACGCATTAAAGGTCGGATATGGGCCCGGTGCAATATTTGTGTGCATCGTCCAATCTGAGGCCAACTCATCAAACGGTGATCGCACTCTAAAGAAGCCCATAAGATAAACGTGGTACGATGCGGTTATTTAAAACATCTCCGTCGTTGATATGATTTGCAAATCTACGGCCCACACTCCATCGCCCCGGTCCCCTCGTCCACAGTGGTAGTCAACGGTCCCACAAGAGCAGGTGGTCCCCAGCGCCACATCAGAATCCACGCGACAGTTTTTAATTGGGGTGGATCTTTATTGTTTCCCCGCACAGTCAGCAAATCCGGACCCAGGGGACTTTATATAGCATTATTTTATTAACCTTTTTTGAATTCTGGGCATTTTTTATAATGTTTGTCGGTACCCAATCTCCACCATTGATCGGGTGGGCCGATCTCATCCGACGGCCCACGTGTGTCCCGATCCCCAAACTCATTTTTCCGCCACCTTTTTTCCAAAACAAAGCTTTTAGCCCATTTTCTCCATTTGTCCAAATAAAATGACTTTGTCATTTTTATTATTCGCCCTCGCTCCCAACCGTCGATCTTTTCACGATCGACGGTTCCGATTTAATTTCCTCCTCTGCTCTCCTCTGACCTCCTCTAATCAATCTCGACCATTGGATGATGCCATCCAACGACCATCTCTCTCCACATGCCTTCTGAAGCAGAAAACCTATATATATGCAGGATTTTGTAATGTTGTTCGTATTTCACAGGGTTTAAATGGTTTTTCCACTGTACTGGAGAAAATTTCAAAGGCTAACGGTGACGATCCTCCCGCCTTCGATTCATCAAAGGGAATCATTCGCAAGATTCAACTCCACGTTTCATCCATGATTCATGAGGCATTGATGCCATTTGATCCCTGTGCAGCCCTGCACACCAATGAACACAGCAAGTGAATAAAAAATCAAAGAGTATCTGTGTCGAAGACAGAACACACCAGAATGGAAGATTGAAGACAAATTCATGAGGATTACGACTAAGATTTATTATCAAAAGCCTAATCCAAACTAAAACATAGTTTAAAGAAGATCATAAGTGTTTTATCAACAGGAAAGCCTCCACCACCACATCTGAGGAAAATTGATTCCTCCCAGCTACCACAGTGCCACCTGTGCCTCAAAACATTCAAACAAAGGCCGAAGTTATTGATCAAGATCAGATATTTGCCTCAGCGCAGCCAGAGAGTTAATTCTGAAAATGAACTTAATGAAAAAATATCAGCAGAGTTACTTTAACATAACAGAGAGCCTCAAAAGTCAAAAAGAGCTCCCACCAAGCTTAAATCTTAATGTAAATTATTTAATACAGAGGACACCTATGTAAGCTTCTTCATCGAGCCCCCCAAAGGCCGAGAAGCCATTAAGTCTATATTAATTGTCTTTGAAGATCTTTTTATCAGATCTCACCTCCTCATTCTTCTATAAATACTACTGGAGAAGATGAGAGAGGGGTTGGTTGATCACTAGTTGTAATATTGAAACTCTCTAAAATAATACATAGTCTGTTGAAGTTGAAGAAGAAACTGAAGTCTTGGAAGCCTTGATGATGTTGTTGCATGCTTTTTCCTAAGAAGGCTCTATCATTGGATCCATGAGCCTCGCTGTTGGTGAAGTATTCAGAACTATTTTATGTTTTCTCCTGTTTTCATTCTGTTCCATAATTCCTTACTACAGTAGGTTGAAAAATTTAGGCTAAGAAATGACTCCTGGAAGCACCCTAGACCTGTTCATCCTTCACTGTTTCATGTTTTCTTCTGCTGAGGTATTTTAGAGTCTTTAATCTCTCTCTTCGGTCCTCATGCTTGTTTATTTCTATGATAGTTTGAATAAGATGGTTTCAGCATGATTTATGGTTCTCCTTGCTTGTTTGCTGCCACTTAAAAGGTTGTTATTGAAGTCTCTCTTTGAAGTATTTCTGTTTATAGTAAGCCAAGGAGGTATGTTCTGATCTTTCCCTTTTTCCTTGCTTAAACATTTGTCTTAAAAGTCTTTATAGTTGTAATCATAGATGTGTTAGGTGTTCCCTCTTCTATGACTGAAATTATGAGTGAATCTTTTATGTTTTCTAAGTCATTTGAAATAAAATCTTTGAGGAAATAGGGTGTTCCCCAAATCTTAGATTTCATTTTGAAATTTGTCTTGAAGTCATTATTTGCTTAAAGAATGTTTGTAGAATTTATGGTTAGCCCTGTCTAACAATTAGCTCTTTATTGTTCAAATTGTGTTTCCAAGTTCCCTTCATTGAGAATCAAATTTCTCTTTCCAAATCATTGATGTCCATCTCATTCCAAAACCAAAGGATCCTGCGGCCAAGTTAGATTTTCCCTCTGATATCCCATATCCATTGATGAGTATGTTATTACATCTTCTTGACTCCATTTCCCAATGAACCATATGTTTCTCCATTCTATATATCTTTCCTAGACCTTTCATGTTATGTTGTATCAATTCAACCAAATAAATAAACAAACACCTACACTTAATAACTAGTCTAAAAACCAATACTCAAAGCACACAAGATAAACCTTTGCAAACAAACATTTGAGAGATACCTCTCTAAGAACAGGAGGACTAGGTCCTGTAACTCTAAAGATTGGTTCTGATGTTGCCTTGTCTTTTGATTTTACAAACTATCAAAACACGAGACACCAACATAATGGAGATCATGGTGGGACACTGAGTAAAATCTTCAAAATTAAACACTCTTCAAGCACTACCAAGCATAATGGTAATCATGATAGGACTTATTTTGAATCAGTGACAAACTAAGTAAACCCTTAGTATTCTCTTAGAACCTTATCAAACCTTGAAGGAATCAGTTACCAAGCCATAAGAGTGAACTCTGTATGTTTTGACACCCTAGCTAAGTGTTGAGTAAAATTTAGGACACTCTCATAACCTATAAAATCAAGAAACTTAGAAAAACCCAAAAACATTTCATTTTGGCTTCATAATAACCTTAGTGGTGGACCATAAAACCTTTTACCTCCAAAAGAGCTAAAAATTTCCACCTGGTGACTCCACAATCCTAAAACCGACCTTAAGACTCCACTGGGAAGATCCATAATCTTTGTAACATCATACAAACTCAGTTAGAAGGCTTTAGGATTAAATTTTTCTTCTTTTAAAAGATCAGTTAGCCTCTTAAAGATTGTCATATTTGGTTAAAACTTTTCTTTTTAGCTGGGTTCGAAAAACACAGCATAGTGGCTCCTAGAAAGATTCATACTAGAGCTTTCCTAACCCAAACCCATCGGAAATAGTTGACAACCCTGAAAGTATACTTATGGAGTCCCCTAAGGTTAAATTTTCAACTATTTTCAGATCACCCTTGACAGCTAATTTAGTTCCTGAAAATCTTGCAGCTCTACACCAATCACAAGTCGACTTAAGAAATCCTTTTAGAGCTAGGTCGCTTGATGATATAATTCAGATAGACTCTGAGTCTTCATTTTTATCCCCAAAACAAAGTGAACATCCTGGTAGTAGAGAAACCACACTACCTGATTTACATTTACTTCTCAATTTAGGTGTCTCTCATCCAATATCAGCTCAACAATCTATCCCCGGTACATCCACATATGTCCATCCAACATCCACTATCCAAATCACTTCATTGCAGCCCACTTTCCCTTTCGCAAACCCACCCCTTGTAAATCCACCTTTATTTCCAGCCATGGCAACATGGTATGCCCCATTAGTGTTACCACAACCTATGATTCCCTTACCAAATGATTACTAATCCAAAATCCCTCATTTCACTGGAAAATATTCTATAATAGCTCAACATCATGTAGATAGGATGGAAGATTCTTTCGATTACATGGAGATAAAGAAGAAACTGTGAATATGAGGATCTTCGAACAAAGTTTAGGAGGAGATGTAAGGAAATGGTTTAAAAACTTACCTCCTAACAACATAAATGATCTCCCTGCCCTGCATCAAACATTCATCAACAAATGGGAACTCAAAAAGAATCCTCTCCAAATACTAGCAAAGTATAGCAGCCTCAAGAGAAATCAAGGGGAGAGTGTTCATGAGTACTCCACTAGGTTCAATAGTGTTTACAATGCTCTTCCACCTCACATGAAACCTCCTCAAGGCATGGCCTTGGTAAGGTATCCCGAAGGCCTTGATGCTAAAATGAATTATCAGTTAAGGGAGAGAGATTACTTAACCTTAGAAGACATGCAGAAAGGAGTTGTGAGTGTAGAAGAAAACATAATTGAGAAAAGAAATAGGTTGATATTAGAGAAGAGGGTAACTTATAAAGATGACCTACTACCCTCATCCTTAACTTCTAACACAAAAATTGACAACCTAGTGAAGGTGATGGAGAGGATTCTTGAAAAGATAAATTTGAATGAGAGACTGCTACCAAGAGAACCTCAAAATAACCAAAATAGAAATAGAAATCAGAATTATAGAAGAGAAAACAATCAAGATAAGAAAAAGGAAAGCGACTAACAGATTAGACCTCCCTTCCAACAGAACTATGTAGATCAATATGAGGAAGATAGGGAGTTGGAAAGGTTGGGAGAATCTCATGTAAACCTGATTGGATCAGACAGTGGAGATGATGTTTTCCTCACTGAGGAAGAACAAGGTTTTTTCTCTTATGATCAAAATACAAACACCTATGAAGATTCTGATGACTATAGATTTGGTTTTGAAAATGAAATCATGGAGGTGCATAAACAATACGATCTTAGGAGCAAGGGGAACATAGATAATTCAAAGGATAAGAACACTAATACTTCTATCAAGAAAAACACAGAAAATCAACCCAAAAAGACAGTAGAAAAAACCAACATTTTGACCAAGAAACCAGACATAAACAAAGACAAAAGTATCCAGCCGAATGTTGAGCAGAGTACCCCTAGCACTTCAGCTAGTGGTTCTAATAAAACTGTCCTGATTACCAGTCCAAACAAGGTTCAACAAATAAAAATTGCTGAAAAGAATTCATTTGAAAAGACAGATGTAAATATGAACAAGTTAATTGTTCCTTTCAGCCTTGAGGGAGAGATTGCTAAGATAAAAATTACAATTCCCCTAGTTGAACTAGTAACCCAAGAAGTGTACGAAAAACAAGTTTTGAAAGCTTTGAACTTTAGGAGGTGATACTGACACCTTGAACTTGACATATGACAAACCTGAGTTTTTGTTTGGTCCAGAAGTTGAAGGAAAATACCAAGAAGGGGCTGTCCCTCCCTTCTATGTTAGCTTGAACATACACGAGAAAATTTTACACAATGCCATGTTAGATTCAGGAGCTTCACACAATCTAATGCCCAAGGTGGTAATGGAAAGCTTAGGCTTAGAAATTACTAAACCATACAAAGAATTGTATTCCTTTGACTCAAGCAGAGTCAAATGTTTGGGTTTAATTAAAGATTTGTGTGTTAACTTATCCCAAATCCCAAATCCCTGCTAAGAGTTTAGTCATGGATATAGTTGTAGCTGGCATTCCCCCTAAGTATGGCATGCTCTTATCAAGATCTTGGGGCGCCAAGCTTCAGGGAAGCCTTCAAATGGACATGTCTTATGCCACCATCCCTGTTTTTAACCAAAACAAAAGATTATACAGGGAATCTCACATGAAGTACATGGTGAGAAATATAGACAAACCAAACAACTCTCCAATATATTCTATTCAATCAAGTTTAGATTCATTTATCTTATGTAATGAAGATGAAATCACTCAACAAGATAAGGAAAACATAGACCCAATCAGTTCACCAGAACAATCAATTCTTCCCTCCAATAAAATTCAAAACATTGACAATCAACAGCAACAAGAAAATGAAAATGAGCCAAATATACAATGGACAATAAAATTTGATGGATCCTGTAATAAAACAAGTGCAAGGGCAGGTGTTTGGATTCAAAATATGAATCAGAGTTTTTCATATAAATTAGATTTCCCATGCACTAACAATATTGCTGAGTATGAAGCACTTCTCCTAGGTTTACAATTGCTTAAAAAATTAGAAGCCCAGAGGATATCAATCTTAGGAGATTCTGAACTTATCATAAGACAAATCAAAGGAGAATACTCAGCTATAAATCCAAGGCTTAGGGAATATCGGAACGCTGCCCTTGATTTATTGAAAATCTTTGAAAAATATGAACTTATTTTCATCCCTAGACCATTGAATCATCTAGCAAATGAACTCGCCTTCAATGCCAACAATTGCCAAATACCTGAGATAAATGAACAACTTAGCATAAAGGTAAAACACAGGCCTACTGTGCCTGATAACGGAGATCATTGGCAAGTGTTTGACTCTGACAAACACATAGATGATTTCTTAAAATCAGAAAACGACTTCGACATACCAATATCGGAATCCAACCATAAAGAAATTTTTTTGTATATTGAACAAATCCCAGAAGTTGAAATGAAATATTATGTTGATACAAATCATTATGAGAATCCTTTTGAAGCGGAGACAATTGACAACATAGACCAAGAAGACTTGGAAGTTTTACAATGCAAAAATGATAAAATTCCAAGACGTCTAGCACCTCTAGAACACATTTTTTATTCTAACGATGTAGCCAAAGAACCGAGAATGGAGCCTGTGGAAACGAATGTAGAAGAGAATAACATAAGAAGTCTAGCATAACCCAAGATGATCAAACTATATAGCACTCTCCCAGCTCACATAAAATTGCAATACATATAACTGTTCAAAGAGTTTAAAGATATTTTTGCTTGGCGATACAAAGACCTAAAATCGTATGATACCAACATCATCCAACATAAAATCCCTTTGAAGGAAAATCAAAAGCCTTTTAAACAAAAACTAAGGAGAATAAACCTTGTTTTAATACCTTTAGTGAAGGCAGAGATTGAAAAGATACATGTTGCTAGGATCATTATACCAATTAGATATTCAGAGTGGGTATCAAACTTAGTTTTTGTTAGAAAGAAAACAGGGGAAATCAGGCTCTGTATTGTCTTCAGAAATTTAAATAGAGCCTCTTTAAAAGACAAATACCCCTTACCCAAGATGGACCATATGCTTCAAAGGGTGGTTGGGTCAAGAAGGATATCCCTCTTAGATGGGTTCTCAGGTTACAACCAGGTGTTAGTGCTCCCAAGTGATCAAATAAAAACTTCTTTTACCACACCTTGGGGCACCTTTATGTATATAAAAATGCCTTTTGGATTAATGAATGCAGGGGCCACCTTCCAAAGGGCCATGGACATAGCCTTTTCTGAAGATATTGGCTATTTCATAATCATTTACCTTAATGACATAACCGTTTTCTCAAAAACTGATGAGGAACATTTGATTCACCTAAGAAACGTTTTTGAGAAGTGTAGGAAATTTGGCTTATCATTGAATCCCAAGAAAACACTCTTTGGTCTCCAAGAAGGTAAACTTCTTGGCCATATAATTTAGGAAGAGGGAATCAAAATAGACCCTACAAGGATAGATGGCATATTACAAATCAGTCATCCAAGAAGCCTCAAAGAGTTGCAATCTTTCATCAGAAAGATTAATTTTCTAAGGAGGTTTATCCCTAATCTTGCTGAGCTATTAAAAAACATTACAAACATGCTTAAGAAATATGTCGGTGTAAAATGGACTTTACCAGCTAAACAATCATTCGAACTGGTCAAACAAGCTCTTACTCAAACACCAGTCTTGATTAGTCCAAATTTCACCAAAGACTTTTATATCTTTTCTTTTGCATCTGAGCATACAATAGTTGTATTTTTACTTCAAAAGAATGACTTGGGGAAAGAACAACCAATATATTTCTTTAGTTGGGCCTTAAGAGATGCTCCTCTCAAATATAACATCATGGAGAAGCAAGCTTTAGCATTAGTGAAAGCATTAAAAGACTTTAGGGTCTATATTTTACACTCTCACATAATTTCTTTTGTTCCACATACTGTTGTCAAGGACATTCTAAGTCAAGACCTTGATGGTAAAAGGGGAAAATGGATTGTAACTATTCTTGAGTATGACTTAGAAATCAGGCCCACCAAACTAGTTAAAGGGAAAGGATTAGCAAAACTTATGGCTGAGTCTAATTTCCAAGCACTAGACATGAATATGGTAGATGTGTTGGAAGAAATAGAAGAATCTACTGCTCCTTTTTTTGAAGAAACATTTCTAAATTCTCCTTGGTATGCTGACATTATTTATGTGCTTTATATTTAAATGCCCCTCCTTCTTTGTCTAAAACTAAAGCTAGATTTTTGAAACAAAAAGCTTTGAATTTTTGCATCTTAGATGGGGTATTATGCTGGAAAAATGTTGTTGGAATTTTCCTTAAATGTTTACTTGAAGATGATGAAGGAAAAATCATGCATGAGTTGCATGATGGAGAATGTGGAGGACACCTCTACTGGAAGGCCACAATGAAAAAAATTCTTAGATCTGGTTACTATTGGCCTACCTTTTTCCCAGACACTCAGAAGTTAGTCGTTTCTTGCCATAAATGTCAAATTTTTGATGGCAAGAGAAAACTACTTCCATTACCTTTACATCCTATCAGAGTTGAGGCACCTTTTCAACAATGGGGTTTAGACTTCATTGGAAAAATCCACCCATCTTCCTCAGCCCAACATAAGTGGATCCTCATGGCCACTGACTTCTTTACCAAGTGGATAGAAGCTATACCCTCCAGAAATGTTAATGACTATGTCATTATCAAGTTCCTTGAAACAAATATCCTATCCAGATTTGGTTGTCCTAGAAAAATCATAACATACAAAGTTGCTGCTTTTAAATCTAAGAAGATGGTTGATTTATGTTAAAAATACCACATAACCTTGGGCCATTCCACTACTTACTATCCCCAAGGAAATGGATTAGCTGAATCTTCCAACAAGAGCCTCATCAATATCATTAAAAAACTGTTGGAACAAAATCATAAATCATGGCACAGTAAACTGGTTCATGCCTTATGGGCTGATAGGTTAACTACAAAGAAATCAATAAATATGTCCCTGTATTAGCTAGTTTATGGCATGGATGCAGTCTTTCCCACCTCATTATGAGTTCTAGTCATGAAGCTCCTTCAAGAAGTGCAGGTTGAAGAGAATGATATGCAAAGGAGAATAAATCAAACCATCCATTTACAACAAACCAGAGAAGAAGTTTATGAGAGAACACAGTTGGTCCAAGAAAATATGAAGAAGCTATTTGATAAGAGAAATAAGGCAGACAATTTCCAAGTTGGAAATATTGTTCTTAAGAGGGATTGAAGGAGAGAAGAGAAGGGAAAACATGGCAAGTTTGAGAACTTGTGGAAAGGTCCCTATATTGTTCATGCTGAAAGGGGTCACAATGCATTTTTCTTGAAAGAATTGAATGGAGAAGATCTGTATGGGGGTCCTATCAATGGCAGAATTCTAAAGCATTACTTCTTCCAGGAATCATGAGTTTCAAAGCATTTTATTTTTTCATTGTAAATATCATAGTCTAAACATTGCATTCAAAGTTATAAAAATCAAAAATACAAAAACAAAGAAAGAAAAAAAAAAAGGGCAGATTGTAAAAACAAGAGAGGTACAGCCCCATACCAAAAAGAGAAACAAATCTAAAAGTGTGCAAGCTTAAATGCCACTCCCGAAAAACACACTCCTAGTTAGTCAAACAGCCTAATCTTGAATAATTAGCTTTAAATTTCTACTGATAGGATAGTGAATTCGGTTTGCCAAACTGTTTAATCTTGGCTTATCAGTAGATAGTTTAGGATAGAAATTAAGGGTTCAAACATGCTCAAAATCTGAACCTAAGTTTCTAAAAGAATGACTCAAATCTATTTCAAATTCTGAGTCTAGAAATATGTAAATCTGGTTCCAATTAGTTCAAAATCCGAACCAGTGGACAAAGGAAAGACAGCTCAAAACAAAATTCAAAACAGAGCTGTAAAAAAGATGAAGAAAATGCTTTGAAATTTCAGACCCTAAGCCTTCAATTTTGATTTAATTTTGTGTAAAATAAATGTCTATGTGTAGCTTGTTTTTATTCCATAGATCATAGTAAGTCAAACAACTTAATCTTGACTTGGCTGTTTTTAAATTTTTGTTGTAGAATTTAGTGAATAAAATTTTTTGGACAGTTTAATCCCAACAGATAGTAGATTAGGTAGAGAATCATATGGGCTCAACTGTTTAATCTGAGTCCATGAAGAAATAAGAAGTAGAAATTGATTAGATTTTCTGCTTTCAAAAGAATAAAATGTTGTAAAAGAGTTTGCCAATTCAAGTGCACTCTAATGAAGAAAAAATGTTAGATCTGTAGGATTGGGTAGGTAGAAATCTTGTTGATGAAATATCCATTGTTTTTACGGCTGCTAATGTGTTTTAAGAGCAAAAGATGATCATTCAAGGAAATAAAGGTAGCCCAATGGGTGAGACACTGATTAGCCTCCCAGAGAAAGCAAGTCTGAAGTTCTTGATGCCTTCAAGAAGGTACCATCCCCAAGTGGAGCCACTGTTAGCCACCTGTGAAATTTTTAATACCAAAAGGTGGCTATTTCATTTTTTGGAGCCTTCAAGGAACACATTTTTATTGCAAAAAGTGTTGGATCTTGAAGTCTCATAAAGGCCTCATGCCTCTGTCCAAAATTTTCCCTACTGTGCCCATTTTACACTCTGGAATTCTGCTGATTTGATGAGAAGAAACTGCTGCAAAAATCACCTTTTTCCCTTTCTTCACTTCAAAACTAACCTCATTTTCTACCCCTTTCATTCTCATAAAAATCCTTCATTTTCATGTTTTTCCCCTTTCCCTTCATCAAAACCCCTTTAGTAATGCTTAAGACTCTCTCTTCGCCTTATCGAAACCCCCAAGATCCATTGAAAACTTCATAAAAATACATATTTCTGTGTAAAGGTTTAAGCCCCCTTGGGCTAAGTCCTTAACCATTTCCACTACACATGCCCTAGTGCTGGAGCCAAGTGCTAAGCCATTTGGGCGCTTATCGCATCGGAGGAAACGCAGTGCGCAACTCTTCCCCCTTATTGAAATCTCTGATGCCGATTAGCCCTATGCATAAAAACCCCGGTCATATTATCTTCCATACATCCATGGCCCCACAGAAGGGTGCCAAGCCAAATTGCGAATATAAAACCCTCCTGACAACAAACCTTTGTTTATATTAAATTTTGGGTTTTAAATGTTTTTTGTCGTTATATTAAAAGAAACCAGGCAGAATTCATCACACCGCTTTTGAGAGGGAGGTGGTTTTTTTCCATTTGGTAGCGATCAGTGCCACCGGCCGACACGTGGCCTCAATCCATTTTGAAATACCGCCCTCATCGCGCATTAAAGGTCAGATATGGGCCCGACGCGATATTGGCGTGCGCCGTCCGATCTAAGGCCAGCTCATCGGACGATGATCGCGCTCTGAAGAAGCCCGTAAGATAAATGTGGTATGACATGGTTATTTAAAACATCTTTTCCGTCGATCTGATTTGCAGATCGACGGCCCACACTCCATCGCCCTGGTCCCCTCGTCAATAGCGACAGTCAACGGTCCCACAAGAGCTTGTGGTCCCCGACACCACATCAGCATCCATGCGGCAGTTTTTAATTGGGGCAGATCTTTATTGTTTCCCCGCACAGTTAGCAAATCAGGACCTGAGGGACTTTATACAACATGATTTTATTAACCTTTTTTGAAGTCCGGGCATGTTTTATAAGGTTTTTCGATACCTGATCTCCACCGTTGATCGCATGGGCCAATCTCATCCGACGGCCCACGTGTGTCCCAATCCCCAAACTCATTTTTCCGCCACCTTTTTGCCGAAACAAAGCTTTTAGCCCATTTTCTCTGTTTGTCCAAATAAAATGACTATGTCGTTTTGACTATTCACCCTCGCTCCCAACCGTCGATCTCTGCGCGATCGACGGTTCCGATTTAATTTCCTCCTCTGCTCTCCTCTGACCTCCTCTAATCAATCTCGACCGTTGGATGATGCCATCCAATGACCATGCTCTCTCCACGTGCCTTCTAAAGAAACAAACCTATATATATGCAGGATTTTATAATGTTGTTCGTATTTCGTAGGGTTTAAATGGTTTTTTCGCTGTACTGGAGAAAATTTCAAAGGCTGAGGGTGACAATCCTCCCGCCTTCGATTCATCAAAAGGAATCATTTGCAGAATTCAACTCCATGTTTCATCCATGATTCATGAGGCATTGATGCCATTCGATCCCTGTGCAGCCCTGCACACCAACGAACAGAGCAAGTGAATCAAAAATCAAAGAGTATCCGTGTCGAAGACAGAATGCACCAGAATGGAAGATTGAAGACAAATTCATGAGTATTACGGCTAAGATTGATTATCAAAAGCCTAATCCTCCCAATTAAAACACAGTTTAAAGAAAATCATGAGTGTTTTATCAACAGGAAAGCCTCCACCGCCACATCTGAGGCAAATTGATTCCTCCCAGCTACCAAAATGCCACCTGTGCCTCAAAACATTCAAACAGAGGCCGAAGTTATTGATCAAGATTAGATATTTGCCTCAGCGTAGCCAGAGAGTTAATTCTACAAATGAACTTAATGAAAAAATATCAGCAGAGTTACTTTAACATAACAAGGAGCCTCAAAAGTCAAAAAGAGCTCCCACCGAGCTTAAATCTTAATGTAAATTATTTGATACAGAGGACACCTATGTAAGCTTATTCATCGAGCCCCCCAAAGGCCGAGAAGCCATTAAGTCTATATTAATTGTCTTTTAAGATCTTTTTATCAGATCTCACCTCCTTATTCTTCTATAAATACTACTGGAGAAGATGAGAGAGGGGTTGGTTGATCACTAGTTGTAATACTGAAACTCTCTGAAATAATACATAGTCTGTTGAAGTTGAAGAAGAAACTGAAGTCTTGGAAGCCTTGATGATGTTGTTGCATGCTTGTTCCTAAGAAGGCTATATCATTGGATCCATGAGCCTAGCTGTTGGTGAAGTATTCTAAACTATTTTATGTTTTCTCCTGTTTTCATTCTGTTCCATAATTTCTTACTACAGTAGGTTGAAAGTTTTAGGCTAAGAAATGACTCCTAGAAGCACCTTAGACCTGTTCATCCTTCACTGTTTCATGTTTTCTTCTGCTGAGGTATTTTAGAGTCTTTAATCTCTCTCTTCAGTCCTCATGCTTGTTTATTTCTATGATAGTTTGAATAAGATGGTTTCAGCATGATTTACGGTTCTCCTTGCTTGTCTGCTACCACTTAAAAAGTTGTTATTGAAGTCTCCCTTTGAAGTATTTTTGTTTATAGTAAGCCAAGGAGGTCTGTTCTGATCTTTCCCTTTGCCCTTGCTTAAACAGTTGTCTTAAAGGTCTTTGTAGTTGTAATCATAGATGTGTTAGGTGTTCCCTCTTCTATGACTGCAATTATCAGTGAATCTTTTATGTTTTCTAAGTCATTTGAAATAAAATCTTTGAGGAAATAGGGTGTTCCCCAAATCTTAGATTTCATTTTGAAAGTTGTCTTGAAGTCATTATTTGCTTAAAGAATGTTTGTAGAATTTATGGTTAGCCCTGTATAACAAATAGCTCTTTATTGTTCAAATTGTGTTTTCAATTTCCCTTCATTGAGAATCAAATTTCTCTTTCCAAATCATTGATGTCCATCTCATTCCAAAACCAAAGGATCCTGCGGCCAAGTTAGATTTGCCCTCTAATATCCCATATCCATTGATGAGTATGTTATGACCTCTTCTTGACTGCATTGCCCAATGAACTAGATGTTTCTCCATTCTATATGTCTTTCTTAGACCTTTCATGTTCTGCTGTATCAATTCAACCAAATAAATAAACAAACACCTGCACTTAATAACTAGTCTAAAAACCAATACTCAAAGCACACAAGATAAAACTTTGCAAACAAACATTTGAGAGATCCCTCTCTGAGAACAGGAGGACTAGATCTTGTAACTCTAAAGATTGGTTCTGATGTTGCCTTGTCTTTTGATTTTCCAAACTATCAAAACACGGGACACCAACAGCCCCTAGAACTTCTCTAAAGCAAAAACCTGCTCAAAATTCCTCTAATGGCTCTACAACACTCACCAATGGGTCTGGAATGTCTGAGATAGTTGAAATTCACTAAGAACACTCCTCGAATGGTCCAATCTAGCTCAAGATATAGTCTATTCAATTTTTGTCCAGTGACCCCTAAAAATCCTCCACTAAATTTGGGGAACTACAGTTCCCTGTTGTTAATTTCGGAAAATCCACAAATTTTAGGGCGCTCCAAAAGCTCGCTAAATTTGTATGTTAGTAATAAATACTAATTGTCGGGGTGGCCACATGGCCTCATACAGTTGCATTGGAGCGGAACTCCAGGCATAAACTTGAGGTATGTTGTTTTAAACTGGAGTTAAACCCCCATAACTGTCGGAGCAACCGTTCAATTTTAACTCTGCCAAGTGACAACACTTTCCACCAAACCATTAGATGGCGGATGTCGGAGGTAGCCGTTGTTTTAATATTATGGTTTACGTCACAGTTCCATGTCATAACACACTGAGCCCTGTGCCAACTTTTAATGTAACATTCCACTCCGTTGATATATGTGGACCCCAACATAAATATGTGTCACACACATTTCAATACTCCACCATTAATAAATGAACCCATTTATGTAATGTTTATAAAATTTGACT
The DNA here is from genome assembly GCA_034641835.2 of Pinus albicaulis. NCBI lineage: Eukaryota > Viridiplantae > Streptophyta > Pinopsida > Pinales > Pinaceae > Pinus > Pinus albicaulis. Next base: position 1,797,215,001 of record CM076578.1, on the reverse strand, counting down.
TTGAGTTTTAATATATGTGGAATTTAATTAATATAATAATTTTTTTTTTAAATTAATATTTAATATATATAAAAAACATTAATATAATATATGATATTTTAAATCATATAAAATATTAAATATGTATATGTATAAAACTAACCCAACTTTAATACATTAAAAATATTTCCCCAAATAAAAATCATGAACCCATACTCAATATTGGAGAACATTGGGCGATTTTTACCTTCTCACAACCATACCAGCGAATCTGAAGGTGCCACTTGGCGTGATGTCATTTGACTATTTCTAGAGGCTATTCCTACAACTACTAACTGTACTTGCCACATCATCATTGTACCTTTTCCCAGTCAACAATGGTCAATGTCAAAATTTGCAGTTTACTGGACTTTTCAAATCGCGATAACTTCTTCATGCGGTGTCGGCTTTTCAAATCGTTTGTGATGCCAAAATCAGGAAGATGAGATCTATCCGGTAGCTCAGGTTCAACACACTTTGAAATTTGAGCTATCACTTAGGTCCTTGATCCAAATCTGATCATTTATCAATTTTTGCATTGTTGGAAGTGAATGGAGCCTCTCTCCTTATTTTATTTAGAATTCATTGAAATGAAAAGATTACATTATCATATTCAATTGCATTCAATTTTGGGTTAGGTCATAACACCACTGGTTTAATATCCATTTACCCTTTGAGTAAATAACAACCAAATAACACAACATTAATTAAAGTTGATCTAGAAATTTTTATATTTTCTAGGGCTCATTGCACCAACTTATATCAGGTTAGTGCTTTGGAATAGGAAAGTGATTTAACTTTACAAACTAGTAGACAAACAATAGTATCTTGCAGTAGGGAGGAAATCAAATTGTTGCAATTTTTCTTTGGGAAGCTCTTCTTGTACAAGAGTTAAGCACGGGGTCATATTGGACCCAGTGGAGTAATCATACCTACTTAATTGGTAAAGATAGAATATTTGCACGCATTACAAACAATAAACCTCATATTTATCATGTCGAGGAGCTTGGGGTCACTTGTTAAGTAAATCTCATATTTATCATGTCGAGGAGATTTCAAGGCGATTGATGTTAGTTACTCTGCCCTTGCATGTACTTCGGGCCATGGACTGTCCCCCTAGGTTTGATTGTATCAGTTGGTAACCTTAGTGGCTATAATCTTATGATTTTTCCCAAGGTGACGGTTGAGGGAAGGTTTCACTGTACCTGTAACAAACGTTGACTAGACTCACTTGGAATTTTTGGATTAATATTCACTTGAGATGGCATAGTGGAGTTACTTGCACCATACTGTTTCATTAAGCAGGTTGTCAGGGTAACTAGTTCCATCTGCTATTTTTTCACATTGATCTCTGCGACGTTGGATTTAATCACCAACTAGTGATTTCGCTGTGAAAACATGTTGATTGTGTGTGGTTTGAATCCTAGATTTGATAGTGTGTGTTCATTATTTTGTTTTTAATTCTTAGAGACCTTAGGTGTGGATTGTGAATTTGGATTGTTAATATTTTTAAATTGGTAATAAAATTCATTGAAGTTGAAACTAATGGAAACAGTGTTGTAATTCACCAACCAAGGAACCCCTAATAATGAGAATTATAGTCCTTTTCCTTGCTTTGGAAATGTTGATCCTCCTTACATGGATACATTTTCATTACCTGGATTTAACATAGGTTTACCGGTATGGTTATTTTTAACTTCATTGGCCTTTAATACTCAAATTGTTCCACCTAAACCGAAAGCTTCACCTCAACCGAGTTTTCCATCTCAACATTGCCAACCTCATGTTGACCCTTTACCTTCTTCACCCAACATGTCTTCCTCCCTTTATTATTCTTCGCTTGGTAAAAGACTTGATGCTAGTAACAAGGTGGCTAAGAAGAAGAAGAAAGGCAAGAAGAAGAAGCAAGATAATAAAGAATTCAACCAAACAACCATGGTTGTAAGTATTAGTAATGTTGAGGAAACCTCCAACATGTATCGTAAGCCCAAATACCCTTGCAAGATTTGTAGGGGTGACCACTTCCTTATTAATTGTCCTAGTATTCCTAAGGTCTTAGAAGTATGATCAGAAAAATCTTATCAATGTACTGTTGATCCATCAACTTGTGATTATCAGGCTACGGGGGAAAAGGGTAAAGTTAGGTTTCCTTGTAGGTTATGCAAAGGGAGTCGTCATAGTCACATTTTCCCTCATATGGATGAAGCCTCAAAATTGTTGGAAAACCTTATTATTCCACAACAACAAATTCCAAATTGTTATCGTAAACTTTCTCCTAACCTACCGTCAGTTGACGAAGTGATTGATCTAATTCCAAGTACAGTCAATCCCACTCTTCAATTGGACAGTGATACTCATATCACTTAGGTTGATGAACTGTTGGTTGATCAAGTGGTCGACTTGATTCTGCATTAATTTTATCCCATTCTCCCTTTAGAGAGTGAAATTAATACCACTCAAGTTCTTCTTGTTACTTCATATTCTTCTACACTAGGGGGAATTTTTCCTGTTTCTACTGAACCCCCTCCAAGTAATGAGGTATTTTCCTTTGATTGGAGTAAACTTACAAAACCTCATATTCCTTCTTCCATCCCTTTCTAAATCATTTTTAAGGCTTTTGGTAAGAATGTGCATCGCACAAATGTAGATGAAGGTTCTTCTTTTAGTATTTTATCCTCAACTTCTTGGAAAGATTTGGGTTCCCCTCAGCTTGTGCATGTTATACAAAATCTGCCAGCTTTTAACAGAACCATTAGTGAACCTTTAGTGATCCTTCCTAAGTTTCCTATTACCTTGGAAGATAAAAATATTTTTATGGATGTTACAGTAGTTCAAGGCCCCTTAGATTTAAATTGTCTCCTTGGGCGAGACTATGTCTATGCAATGAAAGTTATCATATTGACACTCTTTCGTGTGATGTCTTTCGCTCACAATGGAAACATTGTGACTATTGAATAGATTTCATTCATTGATCTTGATTTAAATACCAACCATATGAAATCTTTGAATGTTCCTTATATGGAAGTGGTATCCACCCCGCCACGGGTTAATTATGTGGCAACCAATTCCATGTTTTCAGTTACTGATGTAAGCAAGCTTCTCACTGTTTTATCGACTTATTTTGACTTATATCCGGTAACTGACATGGTGAACCCTATGGGGGTATTTTAACGCGATTTTCTTATCCCTATTGAGTCCTTTTACATGTGTTCCTTCCAAAAAACTTTTCTTCCATCTGATTAAGACCTCTTGGAAGCTATGATCGAAGTGTGTTTCTTGACATGGTTTCTTCCAATTGGAAGCCATGATCAAGATCCTTATGAGGATAGTTATTTTATTGTGTCAACCTCGTTAAAAAATGAAACAGGTCTTCATGAGAATGGTTCTTTTACTATGTCAACCTCATTTAAAAATGAAACAAGTCACTATGAGGATATTTATTTTGCTCTGTTAACATCATTAAAATATGAAATAGGTTTCCCTGAAGATAGTTCTTTTACTTTGTCAACCTCGTTAAAAAATGAAACAGGTTTCCATGAGGATGGTTCTTGTACTGTGTCAACCTCGTTAAAAAATGAAACAGGTTCCCATGAGGATGGTTCTTTTACTGTGTCAATCTCATTAAAAATGAAACATGTATTATGAGCATAGTTATTTTCCTATGTCAAGCTCTTTAAAAAATGAAACAAATCCTCTTCTAATTGAATTGAGTCTTTGAATAGATCTCATAAATGTTGAGTCTTTCATCTGATATCGTAAATGAACCTTCATTCCATCCAGTTGTTAGTAACCAGTAGTCTGCTTAGCTGAATGAAATGAATCTTGGGAGGCATGTGCCCTTGCAGGTTATGCTTTGGGGGCATTGAAAATTATCTCAAGCATATTTTTTTCTCTATTTAAAGCTTGTGTAAAAATGAAACCACTCTCAAGCATAATTTTTCCTCTCTTTCAATCTTGTATAAAATTGAAACCTATCTCAATTCCATTTCGACTATTATTTTCAAGACTCATTAAACTCATGAAAATCCTAGGATTCTTTTACTATCTTTCATGCTCGTAAAACACATCAAAATGTCGAGTTCTTTCCGTCTTTTCCTGCGTGTTAATTAAATTGAAATTTGGTGATATGAGTAAATTTTTATCATTTCTCTAGACTCATTAAAACTTACAAAAAATCGAAATCTTGGATTTCTCTTTTAATCCATTTTCAGACTCTCTAAACATGAAAATATTTTCGAGCACTTGAATATTTGAACACGAAAAAGTAAATGAATAGTCGTCTATTTAGTATAAGCTTATCCCTTTTCTGGACTAAACTAGACTACTTACGAAAAAAGTATGTGTTGACTACGCATGGTCAATCTAGTTCTATCTTGCATTATTTTATCCTTTTTCAGGCTTGAGGGACTAAATTCACGAAAATGAACACTATGGAGTTTACTTATGTTTTTCTCCTAACTCCCTAAAATTGAAAAACACCAAGTTTTACTTTCTTCGGGATTGTTAAAAATATATGTTGAAAGAATAATATGAGTTTTCTTTTTGTGTCTTTTCAAACTCTTTAAACATGAAAACGAAATCGAGTTACCCCTACATTGGACTCGTAAAACTTAAACAGTGTAGGACCCGTCAATTACAACGAGACCGAACCACTCCTTCTTAGGGTTTGTTAAAAGTACTTCATAGGACTCATCCAAAGGATGAGCTTCTATGACAAGCATATGTTATCTTCTTTAAGCTTGTGTAAAAATAAAGAGGTACTTGCTAGTAATGGTGGGGGGAAATTGGGAAAGAACATTCATTTGTGTATTATTAAAGGCAGTATGTCACTCTTGATCATGACACTCCGCCACATTTGTGTCCGGGTTGGGTAATCCATTTGTCTTATAGTCAATCGAACCTCATAAAATATCTTCAACTAGTTTTGGGTATTATTGTTGAATCAAATGTTGTCAAGTCACATGTCGTGTCCCCAATATGTTCAAGAGAAGTTCAACCTCAGTCAATATTAACTTGTAAATCATAACCTTCAATTGTGTCAGTCATCCCTGAGTCAGTCTTGAATTACTCCAATTTTTTCTTCAAAACTTGACACGAGTTTCGTTTCATAGGCCCTCCTGTGATGGATCGCTTCCTATCGATTTCAGCTCATTATCTAGGAAGTTGATCTAGAGACCCTTTCGAGTACCGTGAGGCCTACATGCCTTAATGTCAGGTTTCTCGCCTTCAACAATAGGTACTCATAATTGATCTTCGATCAGATGATTCTATGAGTGTTAGACTTCAAAACATTTAATCAAACTTCATAGATTGTACTGAGAGTACCTTGAGAACCATTTTCATTATTGGCGGTTTCTCTCGCACTTGTTAACGGTTCACATAATTGACCGATAATCAAGTGATTTCTACCATTTTCGACTTTGAGACATTCACTCGCATAGTTAGAATTATACTACTGATTAAGAGATAGAGATCAAAACCCTAGATCTAGTTTCATCCATATAGGATGTGTGGAGTTAATAAATATTCATGATTGTAAACATAGATTCATTAATGGCTGTGTCCATACTATGTCTACCGTTGACATGGATCTTTGTGTATTTCCCTACTAGTTCATTGAGTTATGTTTAATCTGAGTATGGGAATGCCTACCTTAGTGACGTTTTTATGAAAGCATGATATGGTAATATTTGATTGTTTGTTTCAGGTCCTCAACCAATTGGTCTCTAATCCGAACCTTTGAAATGATAAAGTGCTTCAGTCATCAAACATATTTTTTGGTTTTGCACTTTAGGGGGCAATCTGTTACACTAAAATTTGTCACCATGAATATCAATTCAGATATCTTTCCATTCGATGGAGTGTCTTAAGTGAATCCCCTATGAAGCTTAAAGTAAAATAATACCAGGGATAAAAGGAATTTTGGTTTTAACTGCTTAAAAACCCTTTTTAAGCATCTGCACGGTTTTCCTGAACAAAACCCATGCATGTGCAATTTATTCCACTATAAACTACGCATATTTGTGTGGTTTCTTCCACTATAAGCTGCCCAGGTCTGTTCATGTAGGTAAAAATAAAAAAAGTAAGTTCTAGAAGCTTTGGTTGAGGAATCTTATCCAAATTAGAAACCTCAAACCACTATATACCTACGCCTCATCCCTTGGTATATGGAACTAATCATCCTTCCTATAAATTGAGCATAGGACTAAAGGAATGTGAGACTGTAGGGATTTGGACTGGTAAACTCATGCTGTTGGTTTTGGTTCTGAAGATCTTGTCATCAAAGGAAGGAAAGGAGACCATTGGAGGAGTCTTGTGACATCAAGGAAACTAGGTTGTAAGCTTGTTTTCCCTTTTTATTTTAATACAAAGTAATTGTTCTTTCCTAACTGCATTCATTTTGATGTCATTTGTGAGATTCCTTGATCACTCACATGGTCTATAACTAATTATTGATTCAATTATATGTTGTATTCTAGATTAAGGATTTCATTTACCTTTTCTTTTACATGCGAGATACTTTGATCCCCTTTGAATTTTTTTTCCATACAAATCTTTTTTGAAGTATCATGGAGAAGTTGTGGAAAGAATTTGGAGATCATCTAAGACATTGAGGAAAATTTGGCTGTGGAAAATGCTAAAAGAACTTCTACAAGCACTCTGTTAATAGGTAAGTGATCCTTTGCATACTACATGTTTCCTGTTTTAGTTATAGGCTAATGAAAGAGTTATTGTTTGTTTGTTTGTTTCTAGTTTTCCTTTAGGATTCTAAAGAGATCGTTCTTGTTCGCAAGAGGGATTTATCCAAGTAACAACCATGTCCTTCATGTATATAGAAGTCAATGTGCTCCATTCTTGCCTTGATTTCATTCAAGTAGTCTTTGGTTCGTTGTTGGTTTCTACACACATTGGAAAATTTTTCTAGGATATTTGTCCAGCTGTATTGGATGTCATTCATATAGGCCACCAACCCGTTTATGTCATCGTACCTGTGTTCCCTGAGGATATCCAAGTTGGCTTAGATTTCTCTCAATTGCTTAGTTATTGTTTCCAAGGAAGAGGGTTGATCAAAATGGCCGGGAGAGCGGGCCATATCCTAGGAAATTCCCCCCCTCTCTCCATGCTCCCGAAATCTTCCTCATTGAAATTGTCCTCTCTGCCCACCCTCGCTTCGTGCCTCCCTTGATGGCCACCTCCCCTGCAAGGTCTTCTTTACTAGCGAGGAATCTCTGTGAACAACAAAATATCCCAGACCTTGACCAACACCCTATTAAATCCCCCCACCAGACAGCTTTTCTCCAAAACTTGGAGAGTTCGACAAAGGAATGACCTGGGCGTAAGAAAGAAGGGCCTTTGCACTCTAAGAAACCACTTGATATGAAAGGTGGCAGATTCCACCCTAAGAAGCAGATTGTACTTCCAAGTGACTCTAAGACCAAATAGACTTGAAACAATCCCCCTCACTTGCCAATTCACAAGGAATTTTATCCCTCTATGACACACCTCCAAAACATTAATCTTCCCAGACCCTGGCTTACAGAGAACACTATCAATCAAAAGAAGAAACATGCTTGAAGAATTACACCACTTCACAACATAGAAGTCAACAATTCTAAACTGTGGGGGTCTAGTTCCTGCCCCTCTCAGAGACACTAGCTTATGAGACTAAAAGAAAAACCAATTTGAGCCTAAATGAACCCCTACAGTGATGAAGAAACATACCCAAAATGTGCCAAGGGAGCCTGACAACCAATATAAGAAAGCACTAGGGAGGTGTATCGATTCCCCTTATGAGACTAAAAGAAAAACCAATTTGGGCTTAAATGAACCCCTACAGTGATGAAGAAACATACCCAAAATGTGTCAAGGGAGTGAGACAACCAATATACGAAAGCACTAGGGAGGGGTATTGATTCCCCTTGACCATAGACACATAGACCCAAGATCGAATCCATGTACTAGAAAAGAGATATACTTGAATACCAGTGAGCTCCTTCCAGGCTAGGGGCCAAAAATGCTTGAAGAAGCCAACAATAACAATTACCACAACTAGACTGAGTAGGGACCTACGGGGGTGGAATTTCACCGCTCCAAGATCCCAAATAAACGCCTAAGATCGACCCAGACTTGAAACACCTAAACACTTGTCTTTCACAGCTCCTCAATGCCCATTCGACTCTCTAAGCGAGCCTTCCTGGCAAATGAAGCAAGGTCTTCCCTCCAAATTTCCCATGTTCATCTCCAAGTTCACTAATCTCTTACCATTCCACACTACCCAAATAATAAATATACCTAGAACCTCTAGAGACTTTGTTGTCGAATCAATCCACCAATAAATCGCATTGAAAAGCCTAAGCATGTTAAATGAGTGAAGAAATAAGATAACCCAAAACCTCATTAACCATTGTTTGATCACCTTATCAAAATTCATTCTCATTCACCTTATGTTGAAATATTAAACACTTACTATAAGTGAAATATTCAAAATTTATACACCAAAATCCATGAAAAATAAAACCCATGAATTACCTTTAATAAAATCTTTGAAAAATAAAAAATACGATGACCTTAAAAAAAAACTTATGAATTCTCTATTATAATATAACATCTCTAGTCCCCGAAGTCATAATTCCTTATGCTTAAGGTGCGTTTCCTTGGTCAGGAGAATCGTATCATATCCGATCCACTAAACTACAAACACATAAATATTCTATTTCATATCATATTCATTGTTTGCCACAAAGTTTGTGTGTGACAACGCTGGCCACAGTTTGTGTGAGACAACCCGGTGCTTTTACCATAAAAATAATTTCAGTTGTAACATTCTTTTGAAGAAGTGGAGGATCTTCTACAAGATATACCCCATTCAAAATGCGGCTTTCAGAGATCCAAATTAAAAATGAGATATTCCTTATATGGTCCGGTCTCTGCAATCATGCATGATATTCGCCTTTCATTCCCACCTCAAACCACGGTGTGCCTTTCATAAACATTCTGCTAAAATAAGTTGACATTCACGTGAGTTCGCCCACCACAAACCACTGTGTACCTTTCAGAAACACTACTAAAATACGTTGACCTATACGTGAGCCACATTCTACGATAGAATTGATACTGCAACAGTCCAGAAGATTTCTTAATAAATATGCTATATTTGGTTAAACATTACTAAAATACGTTGACCTATACGTGAGCCACAAATTCTTTTTCCCCTCCGTGTGAGGCTGAGCATAGGCAGGCAGGCGTAACAATCTACCTCATCACTCTTACTGAGAATCAATACTCAACATTCATTTTCAATACAATTTTTTTAAATAAATATATTATTGAGAGTGTAAATTTCTGTGATCCAAATTTATTTTCAAATAATTTTTTGTAAGAAATTACATCAAAGATCAAAGAGTAGACGTTTTTAGAACTACTAAGTTTAGTATATACACTGGTAGTGTAGTTCGAAATGCGTTTACTTTTTGATCTTTGATGTGATTTCTCTGAAGAATTTATTTGAAAATAGATATATTATATTTGGTTCTTTGAGCTTTGGCAAGTATTTCATAAATGTCACAAACATACCACTTATAACATGTTTTTTCCAAATACTTGATCCCATAAAACTTCGAAAATAAATTATTTACCAAACCACTGAAATTAATTCTTTCATTTAAAATAAATTCTAACCCTTCGAACAAATAAGAATAATATAAAAATAATTTCTTCTATCCAATATCGAAATTAATCTCGATTCCTACTCATTTTAATTAAAATTTATGTAAATTTAATTCTTTCAAACTAAATTTAAACTAGCATTTTCATTTAAAAACTGTATTAAAATACAGGTCAAAAGAGTAAAAACATTTAAGAATAAAAATGTGAACACCCAGACTAACCCAAGTATAAAGGTTTTTTTTTTGTTGTTTCAGTTTTCCATATTTAGAGAAGCAAAGTTATCAACATTTTTAATAAATAAAGGCTATACTTTTCGGCTCTTTTAATTATGTTTTGTCTTTAAAAAGAAAAGATTAATCATAACCTATTTTGTGTTATGCCTCCCTTTTCATCCTAATGTCAACTATTTCGCCCAAAAAAGACAACTCCATCAAACCTTTTATCCTCTCATTATTTAACCAAATAGAAAGTGATATATGAACCCCGTTACCTTCTCAAGAGCCATTTTACTTTAGACTTTATTTAAATAGAGAACTGAGCCATTTTACTTTACACTTTTTCTAATAAAGAACTGAGAGCGTGTTCAAAGTACAAATTGATTTAGGTATATTCTTTGCTTCACCTGAACAAAATTTAAATTAAAATATATTTTTTAAGATTTTTTTATAAATATGTAATTAAAATTTATATTAATCACTTTTTTGTTTTGTGTTATTAAAATTTATATTAATCACTCTTTTTGTTTTTATGAATATGTGTTATTAAAATTTATATTAATCATTTTTTTTGTTTTTATGAATGTGTTACTAAAATTTATATTTTTTTATTGTGTCTATATATTTTTGTCAAAATTTTTTTCTATCTAAATTGTAGATTATTTATTCATGGATTTTGGTTAAACGGTGATGAAGTGAGCTATAAAGTGAATTGTTATAATTCTCATCACAGGTTCAATTTCCATCCCAATAAAAATGATGTATCTAAACATATTTGTAAAAAAAAAGAAAAAAAATACTCTCAAACTTACAAAATAAATAAATCGTGAAACACTTAATATACATGGTCTTTAAATCCTTTTAAAGAAACAATTTACTTTTTATAATATGAAAGTGTAAACAATTTACCTTTTATAATTATAAAAGTGTGCAAGTATATACTATTAAAAACAAACATGAATATTAATTCACTGTATCTCTCATTTCACACTTTGTAAAATTGTCTTTTGACAACTATTAGCGCTCAAATTCCAAACACAATGTTATCCATTCGCAATACATGACATTTTAAATGAGGGAATGAACACAGAAAAGCACAAAAGTTGGTCATAAATAAAGAAAGCTCTTTATCCATTAACAGATAAAAAAAAATTATTATGCCAGCATCTATAAAAATATTATGCCAGCCTCTATATGTGTTGTTTCTCAATGCAGTTTAATGAACAATTAAAAAAAACCTTATTTTTCAAATAGGATGCCAACAATTTCACCATTCCACAAGACTACACAATTTGGATGGTAACAACCATCATTTTTTATTTTATTTATATATGTTGTTTTCATTTTCAACGGATATAGATATTTCAAGAAACACAGCCTGACATTTATTTATCTGAACACACTAATGTATACTAAAAGCTATTTCTTGCATTCATAGCAAAGTATGAAGCATAAGCTTTTATGCAGATTCTATATAATAATAAGTTCCTCCTGGAAAGAACAGAGGTCTTTATTCTATGCCAACACTCATTTACTATCCTAACGCTTCTGCAAACTATTCTCAACTCTCCTCCTTCTGGAGAGGAATGCACATATGCATATTCCTTTTGGAACGTAGCTCCAAAAGACCCTGATGCCCCAAAAACTTGGGCAAAAGCTTTGCATGAAATCCCAAACTGTCTGAAAAGAGAACACCATCTATTTACACATACGAAACTAGCCAAATGAAAAGGACATTCATGGGCAGCCTGTCTACAAGTTGTATTTGCTTCACAGACTTGCAGAATCAGTCAGCCCAGGCAGAACATAAAATTACAAGTAACTCCTTTCAAGGTCACATGTTGTTTAGGGGATTCACCAGGGAGCTTAATCTTGAAGCTGAACAAAAAGAGGCTTCAAATATTGAGTTCCATTGAAGTGATTCCTTCTTATCATCATCCATCATCTACTGTATTTATGTTCCAGGTACAGTGCCAACTGCAGTCTAATCAGCAGCAAAAAAAAATAGCAGAGATGTCATGTTTGTCTTCAATAAATTTGACAATTTGACAACCATGCCTACACCATGCTGCGAACCGTCATCAAGGGCCAAAACATAAAAGTCTATGCCATAAAAACTTGCTACTTGAGAACATTCTTTTTCATGTCAAGTACCCAACTGGGACATGGTTTTTAGATTTGTGGGCTTACAGATGAGCCATAGCTTGTGAGATCACCCCATGCTCCGCCAGACCAGTAATTTGTTGAGTCTCCAGCCTGCTCAAAGAGTGTGGTCTCTGATGGAAGATGCCATTCTGAGGGAACTGCTAGGGATCCTTGATCACTTCTATTTGAGTTCCCAGGGAAATCCTCCAGACCTGCAAAACTAAACTTCAATGAATTCAGAGCACTCAGTGCTGAAAGATTGGTCAGTGATGATAAGGGGTTAAGGTTATTTAGAGTATTCTGGGGTCCAAAGGAGGATTGGGTACTGCTGCCACAGGAGAGGCCCAAAAAGTCAGAGTTATTGCAGTTGGGTAGAACTGACCGACCCCCTTGCCTTGCAGCTTGTTGCATTCTGGCAAATGCTAGATTAGCCTCAGTCGATCCAGGAGTATTATTTGCAGGAAGATTGAAATAAGAGCTTGAATTAGTAGCATGATTAAGGTCAGGTTGATGGTCCAAGCCAATTGGAAGGGCACTTGCAGAGGGTGTAGCTGAGGTTGATGGCTCACTTTGTGTGCTAAACACGGGCTGATCTGCAGCTACACTTCTCTTGGCCCTCTTGTTTTTTCTGCAACCCCCACCAACAGGTACAGTCCTGAGAGTCCCTCCTTTGGTCCAGTACCTTCTGCAGGTCTTGCAGAAATGACGAGGTTGTGATAAACTGTAGTTGTTGTAGTAGCAGAACTTGGTGTTGGTGGAATCACATCTTGGGCATTTCAGGGCTTGTTCAGGCTGAGGTTTCAGCCTTCTCTCAAGCAATGGACGGGAACATGAAAGCAGGTCTTCGCCACTTGGCCTAAACCCTCTCTCCTGCATCATGCCCTGGAGAACAAAACCAACCCTCCAAATCATTATCAAATGAACCCAAATTTAACATCACCCACTAACATCAAATATCTATGAGCCAGAAGCCACAAGAAAAGAAAATCACATCACAGAAACCAAATCAGGACAATGTTTATATGACTCTAATTGGAAACCAAAAGACCCATAACCCTTCGCAGAACTCAATAAAACCCTAGCATATCTTCTTGAATTAAGCTGCAAAACCACTTACCAACTTAACAACACTTTCCTAAAACCTAAGATCAGAAACCCTAATAATGTAAACATCACATAAATCATATGTTCACTAAAATATCATACAATCACAGACCAACTTTTGTTGTCAAACTATTTTCTCCAAAATCAGAATACGATCTCCACCAAATTCCTTGGCACTCTACAACTTTTCTGATAAAAGCTATTCTCAAATCTCAGTATATGTACTTAAGTGGAATAAGTTACAGTCCTGATCAGCTATGGTACATATAAATCTGAAAAATTCCAGATTCAAAGTATTCTAAAACCTACAATAGGTATAATACATATTTGACAAAACCCCACAAAGAACACTGCATATGAAACAAAGCTCACCTAGACAAAATCATGAATAAACCCACAAGAAAAAACCAGATAACCAATCATTTTTACATGTATATATACCTGTGGCCAGTCAGTGGAATCCATGCAGACCTGAACAGGGCTGAGCATCATTATTCTGTAAACCAAGTACTCAAAAACCACCTCCTTCTCCACAGGCACACTAACCACAAAGTATGACCAACAACCACCGGCTTTACAATCACATATAAATACCACACACAGCACAGAATTTACAGTGGAAAAAAACAAAATAAATGATGATGAAGGCGGCTGGGGTGGAACCCGTGACCGTTGAGGAGCAGCAGCAGAAGGAGAGTGAGTGCGAGGGCGATAATTGGAGGCAACGAAGAATAAGAAGGGAATGTGAAGGTGGTGGGGATAGAGAGAAAGTGGGAGTGTGGAGAGAGAAATAGACCGAAGGAGAAAAAGGTGACGAAGTATCCGTAGAGTCGGTGGCGGCGGGCCCTTCACGTCCGACGAGTTGTCGTCATCAGATGCGTGCGGTCGGGGGATTCTCTGTCCCCATTCTCCGTCCACGTGTACCAAATTTTGCGGGTTATTGTGCGAGACAGTGGAGATCAAATATTTAATACATTGACCTATGTTTCTATGAAGTACCCCAAACCCCTCTTCTTTTTTATACACCAACCCTCACCAACCACTCTTACCACTCTAGGGGATGAATCACATATGTTCTTATCTTCTTAGTTACATGTGCTTACGTGGCATTCCTAGCAAAAGTAGGTTTGGTCTTCTCAACTCTAATCTCTAATCTCTAGGGAGATTACATGAGGATTCACACCCAATGGTGGGGTGTGGGGTGGGGTAGGATTCACACCCAATGGTGGGGTGGGGTTTGACATGTGCCATTGCACTTTGGTGGGCTATAGAAAATGTGCCAATTTAACCATATCTCAGATGACCCATTCACACATTGAAAGCAATAGACAACAAACCAATGAGGTTCACTGCAACCACTCACTAATTTGACTTATCTAGAAGCTAGTTGTAGCTGCACAACATTTATGCACACGTGTGTATGCATTTCTCATAAGTTGGCAACCGTCATTTGGGCATCAATTTTTCTTCTTCATGAAGCTTCATGTGGAGAAAAGATACCAACATGATTTAATGTAATGTCATTTTAGTAGAATATATTCACTATCCGATATTCCTTTCCTTGTGACCCTTTCACCATCAGCGTGTTCCAAATCATTATCTTTTATATGCAGACAAATTATACAATCCATTAGTGCCATCGTTGGTCCACCGAACTAAGTACTAGTTTATAACCTAGAGGGCTATATTTGACTCAACATTTTATTATATATACCAAAACTATTATAAATGTTTTGATTTGATTGTTAGCCCAAATGTATATTGACAAAGTGGGGATGCACATTAGGTTTAAAACTACGTTTTATCATTTTGATTAAGAAACTCTTTTATCTTGTAAAAATACATTTAAAAAATTAGAGATTATTTTTGAATTCAGTTTTTTGTGATCTATGTTTGAATTATTGTGAAAAATTTCGGCATTAATTACATAGGAGAGTTTTGTCAATGTGTTTCGAACCATCTAGTGTGGTTCATCGTCACAACAAGATGGATAATAAGATCTTAGCATACGATTAAATACAAAGAGCAATATAGAGACCATTAATTTCAACGGTTAGAATATAACTACTAGATTTTAATATAAATATTTTAGAAGTCTAAATATGAATGTTAGAGTAAATCAATTGTTTTATTTTATAGGCACAATGATGTATATTTTATATGTATACTATCAATATTGTCAACATCAATCATATCACTAGTATCAATTGAACTTGGGTTGGGAGGATCCCAATCCTTCCTCCCAACCACTCGATATAATCCTAATTAACAAGTTCAAAATGAGTTTTTTTTTTTTTTAATCTGATTAAAAAACTTATTTATGAAAGTAAAATATATGAAGTTCATATATATATATATATATATATATATATATATATATATATATATATATATATATATATATATATATATATATATATATATAAATTTAAGAATATGTGTTTCTTTGTAATAGATTGCAGGTTCAAATCTAAAGGGGAATAGAGCATGTAGACCTTTGTAGACTTTCGGAGTTAAATTGTTGCGTAGAAGTGGGTCCCTTGTCCCACAAACAAGGGGTATCATACAACAATTTGGTAAATGGCTTGGCCATTGCGTTAAAAATATATTATTTTTATTATTATATAAATTTATATCTTCAATATTATTATTAGAAGAATTCATAAACGGTATGTATGCAATTCAAGTGTTTTACTCTAGTACAATGTCTTTACACTTAAACAACTCACATTACTTTATTATTCTTTACTCATGAAATCTTAAATCATTTGACTTAACTCTAACTAGATTCTTCACCTTCTTTATGGTGGCTCTTCCCTTCATCACAATTTTAACCATGGTAATCGGCCCAATACCTCATTTTTTTGTCATAAACACTAACAATTATAATAGTTCTCATGTGTCTATGCTTCATCTTCTAAGAAAATCCTTCTTAATGCACTTATTTTGGTTCTTCCATGGATGCACATTGTCTCATTATGCATTTCCTTTTTTTCTTGTGCCTACATCATGGGCAATTTTTTCCAAGTAAACACACACCCATAATTCCCTATTCCTACCACATTCCTATATGCCCCTAAACAACTTTTCCATGCATTTCCTTCTTTCAGTTTATCTATCCTCTCTTACACATTCCTTTATGTTGCATTTGAACTATGCATGGATACTTCTACATCTTATTTGCACTCAAATTCTATGACATTATATCCATAGTTGTATCTCTCTCTCTTTTAATAGAAATAAATTAAAGATACATTCATCCTACCCACATAAGACCCTCAACATATGCATCAAATGCTAGAACAAATAAGTTTACTTTTGAATTGTCTATCCCATTCCCTATATTGAGTTAATTGAGAGTTTTAGAGATTCACAAGACAAGATAAACTCTACCCAAATGATTTATATGAGGAGATCCAAAAGGTTAGATGACCTTAAAAGAAGCATGCCCTAGCATAAATCAAGGCTTCTTCAATTGTTAGAGGCCAATGAGGAATTTTGTCTCCTCTTAAAGGGGATATATTGTACCAAATTTCCTATAATTGTTCTATATATGATGCTTGATTACCATCCCTCCCCATGCTTGCTGTCGAGGTTATATTCTCTTATTGTGGTAATGATTACATATTAATTGATGAATTCAAATAAAGACTATAAATTCAAGGTTGTTTATTCTTTATCATGTGCTTGTTCATTCCAAGAAGTTAGCATCACAAACGCCATTGCGTGATCAATGTATGGTGAGTCCAATTACTTGAATATTATTAAATACTAATGTATAATTTCCATGTATATATGTGTATGAATGGTTAGGACTTCAAGAAATTGGATAGAAATTACCTATTAAATAATAATGGTTATCCACACTATTAATGCAAATATTGTAGACCTAGTAGATGATTTAGATATCTATTCTGGGACTGTAATATGTTGAAGTGAGAAATTTAATGGTAAATAAGTTATTAATAAATAGGTTGCACATGAAGTATATAATTGATCCATGGTGATGAGTTCTTAATAAACTATAAGATTTTGTACATGTTTCAAAGTTTGAATAAAGAAAAAAGCTAATGGAGACCTTTGTGTAATTACCTCTAAATTTTAATAAAGTGTTTTGGCTGAGACTTACTAGTAAATTTATATATAATTTCAAATCTATTTTAAACATGTATTTGATGCACATATTATATGCAATAAATTTCACATTTATATCACACCTGTACAACCTATTGTATGTCTATAGTGGTCCACCCCTACACTAAATTCTCGTGTGATCCATCCAATGATGACAAAATACTTCACAATTATTGTCTTAATGTGATGGATCACATTCATAAACTGCCTCTCACCCTAGCCTAGATGTGGGAACTTATAATGATGTTTAACACATGTGGGTTCTTTAGGTACCTACCCTACTATGGTCTCTAATCCTTGTTGTTAGTTTAATCCTTGATATATCACCTTTTTGGGACATTCTCTAAATTCATGTTTGGGTACAATCCCAAATCTAGGTCCATGGTCACTTAAGATGCGTTAAAATAGTTCCATGATTACCCAAATCTATTTTGGACTTGTTATGTAATACCTTGGTTTTCATCCCTAGATTAATAATGTATCCTGGTACATGATGAAAGGATTGAGAGACTAGAAATGTAATATATTTGAATAATAATAATAGAAATACATCACCAACTACACATGAACAAGGACAAAGTTATAGGGGTCAATGATTCCATAAGATGGGAAGACTTAAGAATGCTAGGCAAAATTACTATATTTTATTGTACACATCTTGGAATTAGTGGAAAAGGTAGTTACATGAGCTTCCTAGGGAAGCCACATGGTGATTTGCAGGCCTCACTATTTTTCCATACCTTTTGGTTGTTGGGGGATTCCTCATTCATTGTATTCCATTTTTATTTTTTTTTATGGATGGAAATAAAAGTTGGATGAGAAAGAGACTGAGATTTTTTATTGTATAAGATTGTTGGTTATACTAGTAGTGGAAAAATTTGCATGTGTACATGAGAGGAATTATATTTAAGTAAAATTGTCCATAGTTGAGATTCCCTAGAGTTTATAACATTAAGATTTTATGTTCAATGGCACTTGATCCCGATATAGAGATAATAGCCCAAGGATTTCACTAAAAAGAAGGGAATTCCTTTCTTTGGGCTATGTAGGCTATGGGGGCATGTAACCTACCTCCTGCCGTCACATCTACCCACTTTCACCGACATACCCGGGGTAAACATGAGATGAGGGTTTGTTATGACAAGACTCAACCTCCTAGGTGACCTTGAGGAAATGGAGTCGAAACAACAGACCTTACTAGCTTCCCTCAGGTGCCTCAACACCCTTCAGGAGTAACCCAACCCCTCTAGGTGTCTGTTGGGCCACATAATTGGTATGTTTCTTCCCTTTGTTTCTCTAGTTAAACATCTATTTTCAAAGTCTTTTTAGTCTAGTTTATGATAATTTGAGAAGAAGAAGCTTTAGAAAATGTAATTAATAACGATTTAGTATTTAATTTTATTATTGGGTTAATTTAAGTATTTTAGTTATTATAAAGTAGTGATTTCAGTAAATTTTTGAACAAAAGAGATCTGTTGAAAAATTGTTGTTCCCTTGTAGCGTTGGAGAAGAAAACTACTTCTGGATGACTGTTGGATTGATCCTGGAGTGCTGATTGAGGATAAATATCCCAATGTTAGAGATATGTTGTAATATAAATGAAAACTTTCAGTAAGAATGAGGATGATGATGATTTGAGATTAATTCCAGTGATTGTTAAAGTGAACAACATAATTGTTTTAAGTTTACAGACCGCTTTTGTAACTTATCTTTGATGTTAATGAAAGCTTAAAGGTTCGAGTGTAATATACTGTGTTGGATATTGCTTAAGGCAATTACTTCTGGAGACCATGGGCTCAGTCCCTGGAAATATTGTTGTCTTTTATGTATTGTTAGTATTTTCTTTTCCTATGTATAATACTAGTTTTTGTGTAAATCCTTAATTATGCAGAGTGGATTCATAGATTTATAATTGACGTTGTGTGAATTCTTAGATTCATTGCGTAGTGTGCAAATTTCTAGATTTATATTTCAGTACTATGAATGGTTAGATTTGTTAATTGAATTGAGTAAGTTTTCAATTACAATGTGCATTTCCATATTTACTTTATAACAGAGTGGATTCCTATTCCCATACTTTATTGTTAAGTAGTTATGCAAGATTGAAGTAATTATTAGTTAATAGTAGATTCCTTTCTGTTGGATTTCTTGACGTTTCGCATCACAATAGGAACGATTGATTTGGTAGGATTTAATTCTTGTTTCTAAATTAAGTAAAGTAGTTCCATGATTTTTTCCGAATGATTCATTTATGTTTGCATATTGAATTTATTTTTATTGAAAGTGTTTCTTCATAGTTTTTCCTTCGTATTTGTCTTACATATACTCTTGTAATTCAAAGTACTATCCCTGCATTGACTATGCCGACGACCTTAAACAAAAAGATGAACTCTAGGTTGACAGATTAATGAATAGTGGATTTAGCAGATTCCTTAGGAACATCTTAAACACCCAACATTTTAGCGTTGCTTTCGGGGAGGTTGTCAAAATAATGATAGATTGTGTCTCTAAAGGGTCGGGTATTGAAGACAGAAGGTAAGAACCTACACATGTACCAAGCAAAGAGCTTGTGCTAGTTCCCACCTTTGGTTGATTCACTTGAAATTATGTAGGTGTGTATGACTAGGTAGAAGAATAAAAACCAGCTAGTAATAGAACAAAAACCTTTATAAAAAACCAGGAAAACCCAAGGCCCGATGAACCTTGGGAGATCGACCTTCATAGACGAAATAGTTTGAAAAGCTAACTCTCAAGCGTCAATAGGTCTTCGAATAGTATCTGGGAAGGCCTCCACCATTGCCCCTGAAGCAACAGAGTCATCAATTGTAGTTCACACTGAGATTCACAACAAAAATGAAGGATTTTAACAGATCATTCAAGATACAATCATCAAATATTCCAGTCCTTCTAATAGAAATGAGGGGAATCCTTGTAACTTGAAAGAAGGGGAGGGAGTAATGAGTGGAATATAATTGTGATCTATTGAGACAGAACCACAAGTTTTCGGACTTAAACCCCTTGTGACTCTTGTTGAAGGAAAATCATATGAAATTCCCGATCTAAGTAGTGCGGTGAAACCCCCTCGAGATCTGAATACCAATCAAAATCCCCTACTCAAATAATAATTCCTAACCACGAAATCCCTAAAAATTATTGGCAAATTTTTGACCAAATGGAAAATGTAGCACCCCAAAACGATACCTTAACCTTAAAATAGTTGACTCGTTGGCCAATGCTTCGATGAAAGGCATTCCACTGCAAAGTATTCAAACTTTTCATGGGATGAATTTATAGGAGCGTGATGCATTATTATTCGAGTTCTATGTTCTGTGTAAGGGTTATGACTACACCACTGATCCCGAGAAACTGAAATTGTTTCCTTCTGCATTAAAGGGGGTGCCTTTATGATGGTTCATGGGGTTAGGACGAGGTACTATAGACTCTTGGGATGTAATGGAAAATGATTTTCTTACCAAATATTAGGATTACTGTCGATCTAGAGACTTAAAAGATGAAATTTTTAAGATGAATGCAAAGGAGAGTGAAACCTTAGAGGAATACATTAAGAGATTTCAGTATAACCAATAGAGATTAGCTTATGCCACCTTGCCAAAGGAAGTACTAAAATCTGCTTTAATTAAAGGCATGAAAGATGGGTGGATAGAAACACTCAATTTGACCGGATAAGGTGATATTTTTCATGAAGAATATGACAATATTGTTAAACTGTGTATCAAGTGCTCACAATGAAGTACGTGAACCTGATCCAGAATTCGGGACTCTCCCACTCGAACCAGCCAAGAGCAGGGTGGAGGTGTAACTTGAGAAAAAAATGGTAATATTTGTTGGAATTAATGGTAATATAGTCAACCCATTAGCCAAT
The DNA here is from genome assembly GCA_034641835.2 of Pinus albicaulis. Lineage (NCBI taxonomy): Eukaryota > Viridiplantae > Streptophyta > Pinopsida > Pinales > Pinaceae > Pinus > Pinus albicaulis. The sequence continues at coordinate 1,797,193,836 of CM076578.1, read as the reverse complement.
GCTCCGATGAAAGGCATCCCACTGCAAAGTATTCAAACTTTTCATGGGATGAATATAGAGGAGCGTGATGCATTATTATTCGAGTTCGATGGTCTGTGTAAGGGGTATGACTACACCACTGATCCCGAGAAATTGAAATTGTTTCCTTCTACTTTAAAGGGGGTGGCTTTACGATGGTTCATGGGGTTAGGAGGAGGTACTATAGACTCTTGGGATGTAATGGAAAATGATTTTCTTACCAAATATTAGGATTACTGTCAATATAGAGACTCAAAAGATGAAATTTTTAAGATGAATGCAAAGGAGAGTGAAACCTTAGAGGAATACATTAAGAGATTTCAATACAACCAATAGAGATCACCTTATGCCACCTTGCCAAAGGAAGTACCGAAATCTTCTTTAATTAAAAGCATGAAAGATGAGTGGATAGAAACACTCAATTTGGTGGGATAAGGTGATATTTCTCTTGCAGAATATGAAAATATTGTTAAGCTATGTATCAAGTGCTCACAATGAAGTACGTGAACCTGACCCAGAATTCGAGACTCTCCCACTCGAACCAACAAAGTCTAGGGTGGAGGTGTAACTCAAGAAAAAATGGTAATATTTGCTGGAATAAATGCTTACATCCTATATTTGAGATGTGGTTTGTGATGGTTGAGAAATTATCTCAACCTGTCTTTCTAACTTAGGAATAAGTTAGATCTAAGAAAATCTATTTATTAGAGTAATTTAAGTGTAATGTGTGTGTGTGTGTGTGGGTGTTGACGCATACACCATTGTGTGAAATATATGAGTGCTTTCAGTCTTTTTTTATCTTGGTATCAGAGCTTCAGGTAAAAGCTGTGTGGAGAACGTATTGGAGGTTTTTCGTGCATGTGGTGAGGATCGTAAGTCCCATGAATTGCTGAAGGTGTAGCGTGATTGAGCGTTTGTGGATCTTTTTTATGTGATGACCATAGTTGAGTCATATACAATGGACAGATCTGGTTTTTTGCATCCTTGAAGTGTGGTGGCTTTGTGTAAATGTTGGATGTTGGTTGTGGATCATTTGATGTTTTTGATCCCTTTCTACATTTCTCAGGATTTGCTGCATCATGATCCACCAGGAGTTTGAGCCGACCGTCCATCGATATCGCCATATTGGAATGCTATTTTCCGTGTTATGGATCATTTGATGCATGTAGATCCAATTTTTGGATTTCACGATCTTCTCTTAAGAAGGTTGTGTGTGATGTGCATGCAGATCCAGTTTTTGGATTTTGTAATATTCTCTTAAGAACTGTTGTAATGGATTCGTTCCATAAGCGGGTATCTTTGTATCAAACAATCTGACATCAGCATGTGTGAGAGAATCTCGACTCTTGACCTTAGCGTGGATCAAGCACATGATATTTTTTTTATGGTCTAGTTATGGATGGAAATTAACCCGCTCTCTACGGTGGTGAGCAGTACTATGTGAGAGATGTGACGTGCGAGCTAGCATGGAGAAGCGACATCGTTCTGAGTACAATGAGACAAAGAGAAAGATGGGGTCATAAGAGGGGAAAAGCATATATATTACACAATCAAATAACGCGGAACTTCTTTTACAGCATGGTAGAATTATATGGATGTTCTATTCTACATGATGCTATGATATTTTCAATGTGTTTTATAGAGGAGCAACGATATTAATTAGTAATAGATTTTCTATAAAATTTTAGAAGTTTGTTTTCTAGAATTTTGTTGGTAAAAGTTAATTGATGGTGAATTTTCAAATAAAAAGGTCATGATGTAATAACTGATTCTAGATACATTATATATCTAGAAGGATTCTCTAGATAACTGGTGAGTACAACGGTTAGAACCCATGTATCTTTGTAGAGGGGAGCTCATCAATAGAATGAATAACAGTTCAGCTATTGCAAATATGTAATCAATTGTGTTTGAAGATATCGATTGGAAGTAAGTCTCAATATGGATGGTTTTATAGATAGTGTGGAAGTTGTGGATCTAGGGAAGGATCCCTCATTTGTTGGAGACGTGGAGTGGTCTTCTAATGAGGTTATGCGACAACTTGGGATGTTGTCCAGTAATTGACTTCGGGAGGTCCTTGATTCGGGAGTTTAGGAGTCGAACTTGGGAATCCAACTTGTAGACTACACCTTTACGAGGTTTATGAGGCAACTTGATGGAGCCTATACTGAGAAGCTAAAGAATGATTGTGCTTTCAATAAATTTATGTAATGTAAGCATTAAGAGGGGATGTTGGAATTAATGCTTACATCCTATATTTGAGATGTGGTCTGTGATGGTTGAGAAATTCTCTCAACCTCTCTTTCTAACTTAGGAATAAGTTAGATATAAGAAACTCTATTTATTAGAGTAATTTAAATGTAATGTGTGTGTGTGTGTGTGTGTGTGTGTGTGTGTGTGTGTGTGTTGACGCATACAACATTATGTGAAATATATGTGTACTTTTAGTCTTTTGTTTATCTATATTTTAGAAGATTTTAACACTGATATTTTGGGCACATTTACTACATAGTTAGACATTTTATAGGCCAGATAGAAACAAGCCGAGGAAAAATGAGATTTAGCCATATTTTTTCCATGTTGTCAAAAGAAACACAACCAACATGAATTATCACTAGATATGGTTAAAAAATGTGCTATTTTCACCAAAGATAATTTGACATACCAATATCCAAAACTTCTGGGGCTGAAGGATGTGTTCAAAGAAGCTGAGGAAGATCTAGAACCGACATATATTATGGCACATCAGCGACAATGGAAGGCCCTTCCTTCAGGTATGATGCAAGATCCATCTTTATTTTATTCAGGACAGAATATGCAACAACAAATTCCCTGATCTACATGGCAGGGACAACGTCCTTTTAACTCCACTTGGAAATCCTAGCCTTATACTGCACCAACTTAGCCAAATCAACCATTTTCTGGTCTTGTATGGCCCAATTCACAATATTCTTCTCCATCATGGCAGAATGCAACCAAAACCCCTATCCTTCGCAATGGATTAATTCACCCGCGTAAAACTCAATGTGGCCTCAAAACTGGTAGTGCCTCGTAGGACTAATCAATTAGCCTGTCGGGACCATTTCTCGGTCTCAACCATCATTACAAGCTCCATTTCAGTTACCATTGAACCCTCAACCGCAAATACATATGCAATTACCAGCTTAACCAAATCCTAATCCAAATAACATACCTGACCAATATGTACAAATTGTTGAAAGCCCAGAATCTGAAGAAAATCCTCTTGAATGTAATGAATTATGGCTGAGATCTGGGCGAGTTGTCTTCCCCAAAGAAGAAAGAGCTTAGAACCAAGGACCGAAATACAATGAAACTCATATATAAGAGTAGATTGTAGCAAAACCAATTGTCATTATTTCTGAACCTGTAGATGTCAAAATTAACCAAAAAGGTTATGATAAGATTTCACCCACTTCTCCTCCATTCCTTGAAAGACTCACGGTAACTAAACTGACTATTTATCTTGATTTCGACCTTATAGGTGCATTACAAAACTTGTGCATAAATATTCCGCTCTTTCAAGCTATACGGGATGTTCCAATCTATGCTAAAACAATCAAATAATTATGTGGTAAACATCCCGGAAGGAAATCAAAAGACCCATCAATAGTTCATGTTGTAGGAACATTATCTGACCTCATTTTAGGAAAGCAGGTACTTGTCAAGTATGATGACCCAGGAAACCTAGTAGTAATTATCGAAATTCAGTGTTGCACCTTTAAAAATACTCGGTTAGATTTAGGAGTAGTGATCAATACTATGACTCATGAGGTCTGTAGTATTTTGGGCATCGCATCCTTGAAGAAAACTTCAACTTTATTGGAATTCGCTGACAAATATGTAGTCAAACCTGAAGGTACCCTGGAAGACATAATTGTCTCTGTAGATTCCCGTGAATACCTAGTAGACTTTTTGGTTATCAATCCAAGGAACAGATTGGACAGACATCCTTTAATATTCGGGAGACCATGTATGGAAATAACAGACGCATGTATAGGTTCCAAAACATGCAACATTATGATTACTAGGGAAAATTCCATGAAATATCTCATCCTGTATCCGCCTACTAAACCCAACCCACCTATTGAAAACTATCGAACATGTCCACATGGATACCGAGAAGAAAACTTGCACTCCCCTCTTACCTTTGATGCAGCCCTTGAACTTAAAAATCAAACAGGATATGATGTAATTAATTTTTTCATTAACAGACAGCCTCCCATAGGGAACCCAACATGTCAAACGCTAAAATCCATACTTGATAATGAAGCACATGAAGATCCTTTAGAAATTCCAAATGACAGTCATATACCCACGAATTTCGTTAATAATAGCATACCAATTGAAATTGAGCCAGGTAAACCCTTAATGTTAATGCCAATTTGGATGACTAGAAAAGACAAAAACTAATCCAGATTCTTCACAGATATAAATATGATTTTTCCTCGGAGTATTTGGATATGAAGGGCATTGACCTGCAATTATGTATACATAATATCTATTTAGAAAAATATGCTCGTGCTATTTAGAAGCCCTAGAGAAGATTAAATCCACACATCAAGAATATTGTAAAATAGGAATTACAAAAAATACTGGATTTTCATTTTATATACCCCATTTCATATAACCAATGGGTTTCTCCATTAGTTGTTGTCCCCAAGAAAAATAGGAAGTGGAGAATTTTCATAGACTATAGAGAACTTAATAAGGCTACCCAGAAAGACCATTTTCCCCTCCCATTTATAGACCAAGTCCTTGACACTATTGTTGGGAAGAATTTTTTCTCCTTCCTAGATGGTTTTAGTGGTTATAATCAAATACAGATCATGATCGAAGATCAAGATAAAACCAAATTTACTTGCCCTTGGGTAAAATTTTCATATAGAGTTTTACCTTATGGGCTGTGTAATGCTCTAGCCACTTTTCAAAGTGCAATCTTGAGCATTTTTTCTGATTTTATTAATGAAGGAATTGAATTGTATATGAACGAATTTACCCCGTATGGTGATGAATTTGATCAGGCTTTAAATACTTTGGAAAAAGTGCTTGAAAGATGTATTGATACAAGAATATGTCTTAGCCATGAACAATCTTATATTATGATGACCGAAGGTGTAGTTTTAGGACGTTATATTTTTGCTGCAGGAATTCAAGTGGATCCGGCAAAGATCGAGTTAATTCTTAAGTTACCCATACCCCATACACCAATTGAGGTATGCAATTTCCTTGGCTATGCTAGATATTATTATATTAAGAAATACAATGGTGCAGCTATTTTTGAGAAATGTTCTATAAATTTTTTATTCCAATTCGGTCCTCTCAGTACCGGGGATGTTGAAACCAACTTCTTAAGATCTTCCTTTCCATATCTTCTCGGATGCATCAGACACAACAATACACATAGTCCTTGGACAGGAGGAAGAAAATAAACCATACGCTATTTACTGTATCAACACAAATTTTATACCGGCCAAACTAAATTACATAGTGACAGAGAAGGAATTTTTAGCTGTTATATATGCTATTATTAAATTTCAACATATATAATAGGATATCCATTTTTTCTCTATACTCATCATTTTTCTATTAGATATTTGCCTAAAAAACCTATTACTAATGGTCAGGTGACTCGATGGTTGTTGTTATTGCAGGAATTTGATATTACCATCAAGGATTTCCTAGCAAAGGAAAATGTCATCGCATGTTTCTTGTCCCAAGTACATAAAATAATTGATCCATCACTTGGGTATGATCATTCCCGGACTAACATATATTTTCTGTGACGGTAAAGGAACCTTCGTATGCTAATGTGGTGAATTACCGGCAACAGGAAAATTACCTGCACATTTTTCACCATGGGAGAGGAAATTGATTATACAATGCAATGCTCAATTTTCCTAGATAGGCTGATATCTCTTCCATATCATCTCTAATTTTCAAATTCGCAGGTACATTAGAGAAGATGAAGCCTATGAAACTTTGAAATCCTGCCACGATGAGCCTTGCAATGGGCATTTTGATGATCGTAGAACTAGACATAAGGTACTAAATATAGGCTATTACTCACCCATGATATTTAAGGACGCTAAAAAAATATGTCTAAAGTTGCGATAGTTGCCAAATAATGGGCTGTTTTGGCCAAGAAAACGAAATGCCTCTGTAGCCACAACAAGTAATAGAACCTTTTGAGAGGTTGGAATTAGACTTCGTGGGTCCTTGTAACCCACCATCAAACCAAAATGCATACATCCGTGTCTTCACGGACTATATGACCAAGTGGGTGGAAGTAGTAGCCCTTCCAAAAGCCACAGAAGGAGCAATTATCAACTTCTTATTTGAACTTTTCGTGCGATACAGATTACCCAGAGAAGTAATAATAGACGAAGGATCACAATTTACTTGTCATAATATTTCAAACACTCTCCAGAATTATCACACTAAGCATAAAGTTTCTTCTCCATATCACCCCTAGGAAAACAGACAAGTAGAGAGCCCTAATAAAGTCTTGGAGGAAATTTTAACAAAGAAAGTATCCACAAGCTATTGGAATTGGGCAACTAAACTTCCAGAAGACTTATGGGTTTACCGGATGACATGGCACAACACTACTGGCCACTCACCATATCATCTTGTTTTTTAAAAGAACTTATTTTTCCAATTGAGTTTGAAATAAAGACTCTTAAAACTTCGAAGTTGGACTAGACTTCACAGAAGCTCATAAGCAATGCAACAAATGAATGAGTTGGATGAAGCACACCTATCGGCCTTGTAATGCACAAATTTTATCCAAAAATAGAGGGCCAAGTGGCATGATTGCCTCATTGAAAAGATGATGTTTCAGAAAGGTGACTGGGAATTGTTGTATGATTCTAGATTTCATGAGTTTCTAGGAAAACTTCAGATGTGATGGCTGGACTATATGAAATTTCCGAAGTTCATGTTAATAGTACAATGACACTAACTACTATTGACGGGTCTGATACCTCTTTTTGGACAAACGAAAATTGGTTACGTATTTATCGTTGACCACTCATGAAGGGGTCTTTTATCATGAGGTAAGTAATGATTCTAATTTTCAGGTTGTAGCTGACTAGGGAGGTAACCTGAAAACTACATTTCCCTTAAATTTAAAAATAAGGCTTTGCATATTGTACATAATGTATATATTTTTGTGTGGAATTTTTTTAGTTTTTATTTTATTTTTGATCATAAGAAATCAAGGGAAGAGGGATTGTTGATTCTGGTATAGTTTGCTGATTTTTTCCTAGTGGCTGCTCCTTTAAGGAAAATTTTCGCTCTCTTGTGTACAACTCAACGTTCCATTAAGGCACAGTTGATATTTATTTTAATCAAAATTTTTGTTCCTTTGGGCACAACTACCGTCCCCTTAGCATAATTCTCCTCCCCACTGTCGTTCCTTTGGTCATGACCATTGTTTTCTTTCACACAACTTACTATTCCATTTCTTACGACTGTGGTTACCTTAATCGCGGTCGGTGTTGTATCGCCTAGAGACATCCTTGAGTTGCAAAACACCAGTGCCTAGGACATCTTAAAATCAAAGGTTAAATGTAGATAACCATAATGATGCCTCTGATAAAATATGGAATAAGAGAATAATGGTTTTGGTGGTTCAAGGATGGAGAAGATCTTGGAGTTGATTAATGTCAATTCCCTATACTGTGAGAGGGCTCAGGAGGTTGTGAGGCTTGATGTCTTATAATTGGGCCAAGTATAAAACAATGAGCATAAGCTTTTAAAATATGGAGAGGCATTGAGAAAGAACGAAGAAGGAACCCACAAGAGACATAATTAAGAGGATTAAGAATTTTCCCCCCCATGAAATCCGAGGAAGCAGATGTGAATGAGATATGGACAACAACAGAGGTTCGTGGAGCACCAATTAAGGGAGAACAACAAGCTTAATACATGAATGTTAACACCTAAGCATTACACATACATGAGTTCATGAATGAAATTGCAGACCACCAGCAGTTACATTACACAAACCATCAAAGCAGCAGAGAATGAAAGATGATTATAAATAAAAAGGAGATTACTGATAACATAAGGAAATAGATACATACTACTCATCTCTCCATCTGGAATCCAAATAATAGCTCTGTATCGTATTAATCTTAAACATTTCTCCCAAATATGTATCTCAGAGCATAGGGAGCACAATCATACAAAACTATAGTAAAATTCTTCAAAATTCTAGAACCTCTCTTTCATATTAGAACCCACTACATATAGAGTTCTCCTTGAGGGTTTACGATCGAATCATTTATGTTCAACCTATACCTATGAAATCAAAATATCCTACCTAAATTGCAGAGCGTACATCGAGCAATTACTTTTGTACTGAGAGAATTAAAAGATGAATGGGTGAAATTGAGATTTCACTAGAAAAATAATCAAAATCAAACAGAAAACATAAAGGACATGGTTTCCCATGGAGGCCAATTATGGGAGACTTCAAACAGTATGGCGAGGAGCAAAGGTTGGTGGGCAGGCTGGCTGTCATCATACGATTCCATATTTTTCTTGAAAGCCTCCACTACCTCAGTCTTATGATTTCCACTTAATTCGTTGTGAAGTGGCCATTCGTACTGCGTGCGCATGGATCTTTAGCGGAGATTTACTGAGCAAGCTGAATAAACCATAACTACATGTTCCACCCAAAAGGCCATGTTGTGCTTTGAATTGCAAACCGGGAAATGGATTTTGGAGGGGGGCATGGATGGTTTGTGGTATTGGATGGGGGGGGGGGGTGCAAAATCACCACAAGCTACCATGTCGCATTGGAGGCAGTATTAGAATTCGACCATTTTGGACTCCCCCCTGGCATTAAGATTTAGAAGGTGGAGGGGGTTGCGAAATATATTATGAGTCGTCAGATGCATTGACGTGGAGCAGAGCTAAACACAGGATGGCGGAAGTGGAAGTGTATTTAGCGGGACTCATTAACACTGAAATGGGAGAAAAAAGGCCACAGGAGGGATATTTATGACATGGAAAATGGAGGTGGGACTACTCGCATATCGCGAATCACAAGATTTATGTGATAGCAGCGGAGGGTAAACGGTAAGATTTGCGAAGTGCGATGTGCGGGGAAGGTGATGTGGGAGATGGAGGTTAGATGTTAAAATCTGCAAAGTGAAAAGTGCAGGGAGAGGGAGGTGATGTGGAGGTGAAGGTGGGACCACCCACAGATCGCATGTCGCAAGTTTTATAATGCGCACGGCGGGGGTTAAATGTTATTTTTTGCGAATGTGCGAGGAGGAGTGACGTGGAAGGACGGAGGTGGGACCGCTCGGACATCGCAAATCACAAGATTTATGTGTGAATAATGAAGGGTAAGTGATAAAAAATGCGATGTGAAAAGTGCAATGGAGGGGAAGGTGACGTGGCACGGACAAAAGTGGGACCAACCGCATATCGTAAATCTCAAGATTTATGTGTTAGTAGCGGAGGGTAAACAGTAAGATTTTCAAAGTGTGATATGACAAAACTTAAACGTCGGGAAGTGTGAAAAGTTAGAAACAAAGGTTTTCATGCGATTTGGTAATGAGATAAGGTTGGATGGGTCCCACCAAATTGCATTGACGAAAATATAAGTTTCGGCTGAGTCTTAAGAGGTAAAGGTTAAAAATTGCGGGAAGAGATGTGTGATGAGCAGGGGGATGAGTGACGTGGCAGATGGATGATGGGTTGCTTACGTCACTTTGGGGGTGCTCTGGGATATGGCGCACCCATCGAGGGGTTTTCCCCCATAGTTATCATGAGCCGTAGATATGTGGTCAACGGACTTCTGGCGGAGTCAACTACAGAGGCACCAACCTTGATCACCTTTGGGTTGTTTGTGCCCACAAGTTTCCGCTGATCTGAGATCATCGTTCATTTATTTAAACCTTGCTTGATGATTAGCATGAGCGTTAATCCATGATGGGCGATGAATGATGTGGCTTGGTGGAAGTGGGGCCACTCGGCCCATACTTGAAGCGTTGGTTCTCCATCTTACCTGCTTCGGCTCTTCATTTGCTTGACTTTGATATTGCCTTATCCCTTCAAAAGAATCACAAGCCAACATTGGCTCCATTAGGGATGATGCACTCATTCGAGTGTGTTGAGAACTCGTAGATCAACTGCTTGTGTTCTTCTTGATGTGCCTGGGATCATCGTTAGAATTTCAAGCAGCTTTAACAAAAAAAAAACAAAACCATAGAAAAACATAATGACATATATACACTGTGAGGATATGTACAATGGGCCATCATAGCCTGTTATTAGTGCTAAAAGTAAGGCTTGAGAAACTGTCCATTGACAGGCATCTCGAGTGTATCTCCTTCCAAATTATCTAGCGCAAAAGTATTGTTGCCTTTAACCTCTGATACCCTAAATGGACCAAACAAAAGGGGGTCGAACTTCCCATGCTTCCCTTTGTCTGCTCGCCTGATATCCCATCGCAACACCAAATCCCCAACTTGGATTTCTCTATCTTTAGCTCTTTGATCAAATAAGCCTTTCATTTTTTCTCGATACTTTGCTAGTCTAATGCCTACATGTTCCCGTGTTTCATTCAACTCCATCAACTGATTCATTCTTCATATAAGGTCGTTTGGCTCTTCCTTGCTTTCTTGTAAGAATCGGGCCATAGGTAATGCAATTTGAATGGGGAAGACTTCAGCTCTGCCATACACCAGTTCATAACGAGACTTTCCTGTGGATATTTTAGTGGTGATGTGATTTTCCTAGAGTGAAAACTTGAGCTGGGAATCCCAGTTCTTTTGATTTTTGTTGATGGTCTTCTTCAAGATCCTCACTAGTGATCCGGATTTTATGCAGGAATGTAATAAAATATAGATATAACCATAAACACAAAGATGCAACGTAAATAATGCTTCATTTTATTAATAAAAGAATGACTGAAATATGCTTGCAAACATAATGGAAACAAGCTAGGGCATTGGTAGTGTATCTCTGAGAAGAGATGTGGTGTACGCAGGCCTAAGAATTGTGTTACATTGAGGCTCAGAGGCCTATTACAGACACAATGGAAATATATGAGCTAGAGTACTAGCAGTGCTTATCTCTGAGAAGAGGTGTGTTGACTACCAACCCCTGAACTATGTTACAATGAGGCTCAAAGGCCTATTTATTGTTGATAAATAATGTAAAATATGAAATGTCCCAAAACCTAACCCTAGGAGATGAAGCACCAAAACTGTGGGCCCTGTTTGGGTAAGTTTGTGTTTCAACTTCTTGGGGACGTAACTTTCGCATCCGATCTCCGTTTGATGCACCCAATAGCTCGTTAGAAAGAACTATCCGAGGAATACAAATTTTGAGTGAGAAACATGGTCTATGACCCATGTTGCCCCATGTTGCTCCTCGTTTTCCCAAAAAGCGTCGTTTAGGGCCTCAAAACTGCTCCAGAAGTTCATGACCCGAAAAACTGCTATAAATAGTAAGTTGTGCTGAAACTTACAAACTAAAATAACTGATGGTGGGGGTTCAAATGGACTTTATGGGTGGCCACCAATATCCACCTGGATCATTAAGTCCCCAAAACAGCTCTGGGTGTGCAGGACCTGAAAAACTGATAAAAATTTTAAGTTGTGCTGAAGCTGAATAACTGAAAGAATTGATGTTGCGGGTCCAAATGGAATAGGTGGGTGGCCACAGATATCCACTTGGATCATTCCTCCCTCCTTAGGAAACAATGGTCTCCATTGCGTTAAGTTCCTCCATGGGGGGGGGGGGGAATTCTGCTGAACTTGGTATTGGATTTGTGTAGGATGTTGCGGACCTATTGGCGGATGTGCTGGATGTAAATGTGCCATTGGTGGGAAACCATTGAAGGATCTGGAAAAATTTATTCGTCATCGCATTCCTCTATTTCTCGAGGGCCTCCTTGAAAAAAAAATTGATAGGATCTTCTGCTCCCTCGTCTTTCTTTCCTGCTGCCATGGAGGGTCGTTGGGGTTTTGCAAGCCTGATCTTGCGACATGTCAACTAGATCGAGCCCAAAATCCTTATACCCTGACCGCGTTGGGGACATGCAAAGAAAAACAGAGAAAGAGCAGACCCGCTCTGATACCACTGATCCGGATTTTATGTAGGAATGCAATAGAATACAGATATAACCATAAACACAGAGATGCAACAGAAATAATGCTTCATTTTATTAATAAAAGAATGACTGAAATAGGCTTTCAAACATAATGGAAACAAGCTATGGCGCTGGTAGCGTATCTATGAGAAGATATGTGGTGTACGCAAGCCTAAGAACTATGTTACATTAAGGCTCGGAGGCCTATTATATACATAATGGAAATATATGAGCTAGAGTACTGATAGCGCTTATCTCTAAGAAGAGATGTGTCAGCTACTAGCCCCTGAACTATGTTATAATGAGGCTCGAAGGCCTATTTATTATTGAGAAACAATGTGAAATCCAAAACTTCCCAAAACCTAACCCTAGGAGATGAAGTGCCAAAACTGTGGGCCCCGTTTAGGTAAGTTGGTGTTTCAACTTCCCGGGGACATAACTTTGGAATCCGATTTCCGTTTGACGCACCCAATAGCTCGTTAGAAATATCTATCCGAGGAATACAACTTTTGAGTGAGCAACATTGGTTCATGACCCATGTTGCTCCCCATTTTCCCAAAAAGTGTCGTTTAGGGCCTCAAAACGGCTCCGGAAGTTCAGGACCCAAAAAACTGCTATAAATAATAAGTTGTGCTGAAACTTACAAATTAAAATAACTGATTGTTAGGTCCCTATATTACTAGTATAGTCCCTTATTATTATTAGTGTAACCCCCTTATTTTTATTATTGTACCTCTGTAACCCCCATATTGTTATTATTGTGCCCTTAATTTATTATTGTTAGGTCGGCTAGGATTACATTGTGGCCCCATGGACTCATATATATAGAAAGGAGGTTTTGTAATTTGAATCATCCAAGAATTGTTCATTAATGTAATGTATTGGAGGTTGCCCCCTCAAATTGGCTTATTTCTAAGGCGTTGATATCTCTTTTATTTTATTTTTGGAGCTGGTTTCACAACATTTGGTATCAGAGGTTTGAGATTCTAGGGTTTCGCTGCTCCAAACAGGTCAGCGTGGAATTTTTGCTATAAAGTTTTTTCTACGAAGTTTCAGAATCTGAAATTTTTAGAGTGTGAAGCTGAAATCCTGAGGAACATCGTTACAAAATTTCAGATCTTTGTTTGCAATATTTTAGGAGATATGATCTGTGCAAGTTAGGTCATTTTGCAGGCTCCTGAATTTATCCTAAACAAGTCATCGTGGTATTTTCATAATAACCTTTTTTCTACGAAGTTTCAGAAGATGAAATTTTTAAAGTGTGAAGCCACAATCCTGAGGAACATCGTCAAAAAATTTTAGTTATTGGTTCACAATATTTTCGGAGATATGATCTGTGGATGTTAGGGCTTTTTGAGGCTTCAGAATTTCATCTCAAAGAGGTGATTGTGGGAAAATATTCATAGCTCTCTCTCTGAGCATTGGATTGGAATGTCGTAAAAGGTGGCCACAAGTACACGGACTGTATTTTTTGATCTATCAATTTCAAAGCTAAAGGTGGAAGCATTGACACATGGAAAGTTGTACAAGTTCGCTCTAGTGAACCAGTCCAAAATTGGGTCATTGTGGGAGATTGGACATAACTTTTCCTTGAAGAATCCAAATCAGATCAGACCTGTGGCATTTGAAAGAAGCTTCAAAGGGATACTATAGGGCTGAATTTCAGATATTTAGGATCCACAATTATAGAGATAATTCAATTTCAATATCAAGCTCCTCAAAAGCAAGTAAAAGGTGTGTATTTTTTTTTCGAATTGCATAAGTCTTGTTTGAAAAATCAAGTTGAATTGATTCCAAGGGCATATTGTAGAATAGATATCAGTATTGGATTCTAAAATGGCCCCTAAAAAGAATTCAACACCCATCAAGCCTTTAGAAATATCTACTATGACTCATGAAGATGAAGAATGGCAACATGACATATCAAAATTACAAGAGCAAGTGCAACAAATTTCGCTCTCGCAAAAAGCAACAAAAAATGACATGGAAGTTTTCAAGAAAGGCATGGAAACTAAGATGGATGGTTTGAAGAAAGGCGTGGAATCTAAGATGGATGGTTTGAAGAATGGCATGCAATATAATATAGATGACATGGAATTTGGCATGGACTCTAAGATGGATGGCATGGAATCTAAGATGGATGACATGGAAGCTAAAATGGAAAAAATGAAGAATGATCTAAAAGCAGAAATGGAAGGTTTGACAAAGTTGATACAAGAAATGTTTCCTAATGGTGAAAATATAGTAGAGGAAACTCATGATGAGAACAAAATAAATGTTAATCGTGATTTCATAAAATCTAATGTTGGCGAGAAGAACCACCATATTCCAAAAATGGATATGAGAAAGTTTGATGGAAAGGATCCTGTAACATGCATACTACAGATGGAGCAATATTTTGATCTCCATAATGTGCAAAACACACAAAAGGTACACATTGCAACTTTACATTTAGAACAAAATACATTTGTATGGTATCGATGGCTTTGCTCCCGTAAAAAAATTGTCACTTGGTCATTTTTTACGGAGGAAATGATAGCACATTATGAGGATAAAAAGAGCAACACCTTCTTTAGCCAATTGATAAATCTCAAACAAAAGGGTTTAGTGGGGCAGCACATTGAGGACTTCCAAAAATTGAATATAAGGGTAACTGATATTCGAGAGGAACACATGATTGATCTCTTCCTAGGCACTTTAAAGGATAACATCCAACATGAAGTTCGCGTTTTGGAACTTGATTCATTGGAGAAGGCATTCAGGTTGGCAAGAAAAGTTGAATGTAAAATTCTGGTGTTTGCTGACAAGAGGAAGCCCTTCCTCACTCATAAGAGGAAGGTATTTAACACTCCTAGTTCCCCATTCTAAGTTGACACCAACAATTGGAAGAAAAAAGAGAAAAAGGGATTTGCTATAGTTGTGATAGAAAATACACTAAAGGTCATAAGTGTGCTGAGAAGAAATTATTTTACATAGATTGTGAAGAGGAAGAAAAAAATGAACAAGAAGAGGATATACACCAGGAACCAACCCAAGAAGAGGAAGAAATTAGTCCGACCATATCATGTAATGAATTGGCAGGAATTACCACTCCTCAAACTCTCAAGATAGAAGGACATATCAAGAAGAAAAATGTAATAGTGTTGATTGATTAAGGTAGCACCCATAATTTTATTAATTGTAAGGTAGCCAAGGAATTGAATTGTTTCCTATACCTAGAACCAGAATGTCAAGTGATGGTTGCAAATGGAGGAACTATAAATTGCTCTAGAAAATGCCATAATATCAAGCTAACCATGGGGGAATATGTATTGAATAGTCCAATGCTTTCCATTCCTATGGGAGGTGTTGATGTTGTACTAAGAGTAAAATGGTTACAATCTTTGGGGACGGTAGCTTTTAATTTTCAAGAACTTTTCTTGAAATTTTTTTCAGAAGGAAAGGAAGTCAAATTATGGGGTATTGCAGGGAAGTTGGGAAAGATAATAAGCTCTAATGTCATGAGAAAGCTTCTAAAGAAAGAAAAACGAGGTGTAAAATGCAAAATTTATGCTCACTAGAAGTTCCAACATCAAAATCATCTATTTCTGCAGATCTCCAACAAGTTCTGGACAATCATTCCAAGGTGTTTGAAACTCCTAAAGGACTCCCACCTATTCGTGATCATGATAATGCTATTCATTTGATTCCAGGAAGTGTTCCTCCAAACATCAGTGTTACACCATTTTTTGGTCATCTAACTCTTCATCATTAGATGGACCCAAGTACACCATGTAAGACCAGTTTTACCCCAAGTAAAACTGCTTTCACCATGTTAATTAGGAAACCCCAAAAGGAATAATTAATTAAACCATAATTTAATTATTATTCCCAGTCATGTTTAACCTAAAAACAAAGAAATTAATGAGATAAACCCATAGTTATCTTATTATTTTCTAGGAATAATTATTTAATAATATTCCTTGTTAAATATGACCAAATCAACCACCATTAATCAAATAAATCATTATTTATTTGATTATATCCCAACCACTTCCTTAAAAAGATAAATAAATCATTTATTTATTTATTTTCACTAATCAAGGGATTTGACCCAAGTCAAACACCCTTTCCCTCCAACAAATAATAATAAAATATTCCATAGAGGTGGATCTAGATGTGATTAACATTATTTTAATCATGCACCAAGATCTAGAAAGAACCAATATTTTGTTATAAATAGGAGGGTTTTCCCCATCATTCTTCACCTTTTGTTGCATACTAGATCACTCTGGATCTATACACTTGGTCTCATTTTTCTGCCATTTTGCTCCCATTGAGCTCTACCTTCTACATTGGGTTTTCTACATCTACAAGAGAGAGAAAGCTTAGATCTGAAGTGTTGAGGACTACAAAGAACCCATCCCATTGAGGAGATCTGGATACACCTTCTTGTTTCCTCCCAGGTGCCCTGTAATATAAAAATTCATTCAAAAATCGTGTTCTTGTCTTGTCTGTTGGATGCATGGAGCAAACTCTTTGCTTTACTGCTTAATGTCTTTCCATTTATAGATCTGTTTGTTGCAGCACTTTAACTACTAATTGCAGATCTGAAGATGTTTTGCAGCCATTATTGTTGTTAGGGCTATTAGTTATGCGTAGCTAAAGTGGTTCTTTTTTGTACGCTTCGACAAAGAATTCATACTAACAAATGGCGACTCCACACGGGTTTTAAATTACGACCGCTGTCGTTTTTCATATTCCTGCATATCCAGCTACTTCAGGCCCTAGGGCTTCTTTTTCAGCTGCTTAGTTTTTCTCTTTTCATGTCATTTTTCTCACATAAAACCCTAAAAACCTAAAATTTCTAACTTCCGTGTGTTTCTGGCCCTATTGCGCAGGTAAGCGACACCAGCCGCACCTGAGACGGCAATTTTTGAGAAAATCTGCCGCCGAAACAGCCGGAACGGGGGGGTCGCACCTTTTGGCCCAAAACCTGCGACCTGGACGCACCTTTTGGCCTGTTTCCTGCGACCTCAACTCGGATCAGGTCAGAACCTGCGACCTGCCCTTTTTTCAGCATTTTTTCTGTAATTTTAAGGTTCATGCTGCTGACCTCTTGCCGAGTTTTTCCGGCCCTCTGTCTCAGCCCACCTTGACCAAGATCTGATCTGTTTTTACTCATCTAAGTGGGAACCCAGCCCCTTAGGGCTTTAGTACCCTCCACTTTTTGTGGAAGAGTTTTAGCTGTTTCAGCCGTCGGTTTCAGAGCTTCAGCCCCCTCTTTTCAAGATCTGTTACCTCACTTTCAGATCCATTGAAATCGGCCTCTTTTCCTTTCAAATCACCTCTTGTCGTTTTGTTTGGACCTCCTCTGAAGGCCTCTGCCTTGCCCCCCGGTTTTTTGCTGATTTCCCTTTTCCGGCCACCTTGCCTCTGTCTCTTGGTACATCGTCTTGCACCTACATCTGCTGACTTTATCCTCCGGATCTCCTTTGTCCCTTTCTGACCCTAGATGCGTTGAGCTTCCATGTGTGTGTTCCCAGTAAAATTACTAGGTATAGTAGATGATTTGGCACAATCCCTTGCTGCCATTTCCACACTGGAACTCCTCCCTTCTCAAAAGAAGGCTCTACTATCTGCCGTGGGCGCTGTTGATCCTGCCGATGACCAAATGATTGTTTTCGACGCCACTCAATCGGACCACCCTCCTCTTCCTCCTTCCGTTGCTTTCCAAATCCCAGTCAAAATCCGGAACGCCACTGTATCCCGGTGTATAACTGATGAGGGGGCATCCACCTGTGTGATGTCCGCTTCGGTTTGGAAGCAACTCGGATCCCCTGAGTTGGCCCCTTCCACGATCACCCTTCGAGCGTGGGATGGTCATGCCTCCCAGCCTATTGGCCTGTTTCGTAATTGTCCCATCACCCTCGCCGGTAAGACTGTTTGCATTGATGTCGAAGTCATTGACGCCCCTCTAGACTACAACATTCTATTGGGGCGAAGCTACACCTATGCCATGTCTGCTGTCCCATCCGCGGTCTTCCGCAAGATGTCTTTTCCACATAACGGGAAGATAGTCACCATTGACCAGCTATCGTATCATGAGTCGTCGTCTCAGTCCTCCTCCGAGACGACCATCTCTTCTGTAGCCAACAAGCAAACCGTCGATTCCTTGACCAGTGTCTCCCCCGGCGTTTATAAAGATTCCACCCTGCTTGGTACTTTTCCTCACCTTCCCCCCCCTCCTATTACGGATCCCAGCTTGTCGAATATTTGCATGCTGCAATCGTCTCAGGCTGCCCATAAACGGCTTGCCTCGGCTAGTCCGCACCCTCCCCCCCGCCCTCCGCAACCCGCCCCTAGCCATTCATCTCCGCCAGCCGGACCTCCTCCTTCCGGCCCTCCCCCTACAGCTGGTATCCCCGAACCTCTTTATCCTCCAGGCTCGGTCCCCCCCGGCCTCAACCATCTTGGAGCCGTACCTCCTGGTCACTACCCTGCTGGACAGATCCCCTTCTTGGCTCCCCCTCCCGGAGTATATTCTGTCCCCGTCATGGCCACCCTCTCTCTCCCTAACTTGACTTTGGGTATTCCGGTTTGGTACCTTGACCCCCCAGCCGCCACCCCCCCTGGTCACCCCAAACCTTACATGGCTTTGACACCGGTTCAACCGGTCCCCCTCGCTTCCTCCATAGCCACTGTGCCCCCAGCACCTCCACAGGACCCTTCTCCTGTTGTGACGGCTCCCGGGAAGACAGACAAAGCCCGAAGGGGGGCAACCCATCACGATCCGGCCCCCCCAACATCCGTTACCCCCCCACGACCACCAAAGCCCGCCATTCGATGCGCTTTGTGTGATGTCGTCGGTCATGCCACTCACATGTGTCCTGAATTGCCCCACCTCAAGCTTCTGGTCAACAAGACATTCCCCGACTCTGATCTCCCATAAGTACATGTCACTATCCCCGACTCCCTCCCAAAACTCAAACACTTGTGCACAAACCACCCTTGTGCCTTGTGCGATTTTCACGGCCATTACACCCACCTCTGTCCCCGCCTTGACGAGTACCGTTCCTCCTTGGACTTGTACCGCCAGTTCAAGGCCGCTTCGATCGGACCAGAGGACATTCACATTCCGCCTCCCGCCGTTAAGCCAACGGAGCCCTCAGTCACCATTTTGTACCTGTCATCATCCATGAGACCATTGGGGAACGTTCCATCTGAATCCTCCCCTGTTGTTTCGCTCGACCTTCCTTCAGCGGTCATCTTGGGCTCAACATCGGTAGATCCGTTATCTACTTACTCTTCGGTCACCCATTGTGACGATGCGCATGTGAACCTCGCTTCTCATGATGATGATTCAGGCCACTTCACCACGTCAGGTAGTTCTTCTTCCACTAGTCACCCCATCTTCTATCACGATGACGACATTATGGAAGAAATTCCCACCCCTGACTTCATCTATTCCCCCTTACATCGAACCCATGCGTTCACACCACATCCACCTTGTGGTCATTACATCAAAACCCAATGTTTGGGTAAGGGGGCACCCACATTTGAGAGACCAAGAGAAGCCATTCTCCACCACTCTCCTAGTGTATCTGGTCTTGTTGACTCTAGACCCCGTATTCTTCCACATTTATAAGAACCTCTAGAGTCCCATATCACTTCAGATCACTCTCGGGACGATACCCCTTATCGTTCCCTCATCTTACATCAGCAACCCAGTCTCTTAGACATTATTATTGACCAACCTATAGCTTTTCTACGAGAGCATCAGTTCATTATCTCCAAATCCTCCTCTTGGGATAGTGACACCAGGTATGCCAATTCGGAAACTTAAAGTCCATTTGATCCCTATATGCAGTACCAAAAGAGATTGGTAACACTCCATTTCCTTTCTCAAACTGCATATCCATAACCAGAACAAATGGCACACCACATCATTCAAATGTGGTTAGATTCCCCTTTTTATAAATACATTTTGGCATGCCCACAGCATGTCACACAAACTCAAAAAATGGGGGCACCACCTGCCCCTACATACATCACTGGGGGCACCATACGCCCCCCATACATATACATCCGACACGCCCATAGCATGTTACAAACAAAATCCAAAAAACTGGGGGCACCATATGCCCCCCCCATACATTCTAGGGGGCACCACTTGCCCCTTCACACATCCGCAGGGCACCATATGCCCCAGAGGCCAATACACGACTTAACGCCCCGATCCGCCTCTCGATCTCGTCCAAGTGTTCCTGCATCCCTCTCTCTCCGCTGACCCGCAACTCGCCATACCCGCACAAACTACATTCTTTTTGTCGTGGCAATGTATCGGGAAAAACCATAACCACACACCACAACTCCAACTTCCTGCCTATCAAACAAGACCAAGCCCTCCTCGCCTCCCAGGTCGCAGCTTTTTCTGCCATTTTCTGGACCAGGTCGCACTTTTTGCCCCCAAACCTGCGTCCTGGGTCGTACCTTTTGCCCCAAAAAGTGCGACCCGGCCATAGAGATGAAGGAGGGGCTGTTTCTGGGGGTTTTGGGCCCTAAACTGCAAATGTCATCCAACAACATGCAAGAGCAAGGTTAGGCCTCGTACCTCCAACTGACAGATCTCGCTTCCAACGGTCGGTTTTTCCGCTACGTTCGCCGCAAGAGTTAGGGCCTTCTCTCCACATTCACCACAGCAAAAATAGCAAATGAATGATTTTGGAGGGAAAACTGCCTCATTCAAGAGAACCCATGTTTCTCCTTTCGACTGCTGCAACCACACCGTAGCCCCGTTCGACGAACCGTCAGCACCGCTGGACAGATCTCACCGAGCTCTCAAATGGGTTTTAGTTAGTTTGTGGTGATTTGATACTTCACCCGGACACATTTTTTCCACGAAGGGTCACTTCACCGCTCCTTAAAAATCGAATTTCCTCACTTACGACACTTGTACTTGGGGCACCATATCGCCCCCTTACTTGTCCATGTTCGTGTTGATTTTCGTCATGAGTGCCCACCTTGTACTCATGCTTCCTTGGTCCCCCATTGGGGCCTTTACTGTGTGGCAGCACTATCATGTCGCGCTTGTTTAGAGCATCCGAGTTGAGTCATCATTGCATTCATGGAGTCTATCCCGCGGCCTTTTACACCCTACTATAGCCCTCCATTCTTTTGGCTTGGTTCCTCTCTTGTGTCGCATATCATGACCTTCAGCCCCACTGTCCCCTATCCTTTCGATATTGTGCCAGTCGCTGCCATGTCATTCATGCCCTTTATGCTCTAACAAGGGAATTCATCCATTCGCCACTCCATCCTTCCCATTTCCACCATCATCATTAGTGTCAGTCTGTCCGTCGCTCTATTGTTCTTCTCTCGTGCCTTAGTTGAGGATCTCTCATTGCCTCACCTACGACGGACCTCCTTCTGTCGACATCAGCACATTTATTCCAGAAGCAAGGTCTAGAGGGCGGTGTACCTTGGTTCCAGCTTCCACTTTTGTTCGGTGCCTCGGATCAGGCAGGGGGATTTCTCACCTCCCTTTGACTTGATCGCTTCTCCAGCTCCTTTCAGCATGATCGAGATTCGTATACTGGACAGTCCAGTGACCCAGCAGCAGCTCTTGATGATTCCCGGGCGTGTGTGAGATGTCTCAGCCCTCATGAGGGGGTGGCCCTGCAGGTAGCCCCCACATGCCCGGATGACCTCTTCATTGCAGCCTTTGATGCCGCTCCAGATTTTGATGATGTTGGCCTTAGCCACTTGCAGCACCTCTATGATTTGCATGTATCAGTCAGATTTTGTGAGCTCTTCCCCATTTACAGGGGGCATTTGGGGTTGTATTTATCTCATGTACTCAGATGATATTGTACTATTCCTGGCTGTTATCCCAGGCACAGCATGTATGTGAGACTATTCATTGTATTTTTATCTGGCTCTTGATTATGCCAGCTGTACTCTATGGTTCGGTCCCTTGTTCACTGGACACACTATTCTTTTGTACTTTGTCACGGCGGGCATAGGTATGCCTCCCCCGCCGCCTTCAACACAGGTACCCTCTCATAACAGAGACTTGTTGCACCTGCGAGTCTCGTCTCCTCAGGGTCTAGTCCTTCAGCACACTATCTACCTCATATTTCTCTCTCTGACATACCCTTTTGTTGTCTAGTGATTGTCTTCTTACAACGTACTTCTGTCATACGATTTGCTCCTGACACTCGCACGCTGGGGGGCAATCTGTTACACCATTTTTTGGTCATCTAACTTTTCATCATTAGATGGACCCAAGTACACCATGTAAGACCAGTTTTACCCCAAGTAAAACTGCTTTCACTATGTTAATTAGGAAACCCCAAAAAGGAATAATTAATTAAACCATAATTTAATTATTATTCCCAGTCATGTTTAACCCAAAAACAAAGAAATTAATGAGATAAACCCATAGTTATCTTATTATTTTCTAGGAATAATTATTTAATAATATTCCTTGTTAAATATGACCAAATTAACCACCATTAATCAAATAAATCATTATTTATTTGATTATATCCCAACCACTTCCTTAAAAAGATAAATAAATCATTTATTTATTTATTTTTCACTAATCAAGGGATTTGACCCAAGTCAAAACACCCTTTCCCTCCAACAAATAATAATAAAATATTCCATAGAGGTGGATCTAGATGTGATTAACATTATTTTAATCATGCACCAAGATCTAGAAGGACCCAATATTTTGTTATAAATAGGAGGGTTTTCCCCATCATTCTTCACCCTTTGTTGCATACTAGATCACTCTGGATCTATACACTCGGTCTCATTTTCTGCCATTGTTGCTCCCATTGAGCTCTACCTTCTACATTGGGTTTTCTACATCTACAAGAGAGAGAAAGCTTAGATCTGAAGTGCTGAGGACTACAAAGAACCTATCCCATTGAGGAGATCTGGATACACCTTCTTGTTTCCTCCCAGGTGCCCTGTAATATAAAAATTCATTCAAAAATCGTGTTCTTGTCTTGTCTGTTGCATGCATGGAGCAAACTCTTTACTTTACTGCTTAATGTCTTTCTATTTATAGATCTGTTTGTTGCAGCGCTTTAACTACTAATTGCAGATCTGAAGATGTTTTGCAGCCATTATTGTTGTTAGGGTTATTAGTTATGCGTAGCTAAAGTG
Organism: Pinus albicaulis; assembly: GCA_034641835.2. Classification (NCBI taxonomy): domain Eukaryota; kingdom Viridiplantae; phylum Streptophyta; class Pinopsida; order Pinales; family Pinaceae; genus Pinus; species Pinus albicaulis. Next base: position 1,797,170,525 of record CM076578.1, on the reverse strand, counting down.
GTTCTTTTTCGTACACTTCGACGAAGAATTCATACTAACAAATGGCGACTCCACACGGGTTTTAAATTACGACCGCTGTCGTTTTTCACATTCCTGCATATCCAGCTACTTCAGGCCCTAGGGCTTCTTTTCAGCTGGTTAGTTTTCCTCTTTTTATGTCATTTTTCTCACATAAAACCTAAAAACATTAAAATTTCTAACTTCCTCGTGTGTTTCGTCCTATTGCGTTGTGCAAGCGACACCAGCCGCACTCGAGACGACAATTTTTTCGTAAAATTCGCCGCCGAAACAAATGTGAACGGGAACACCTTTGGCCCAAAAACCCGCGACTGACGCACCTTTGGCCTCGTTTCGGCGACTCAACTCGTAGATCGTCGAACCTCGCGACCAGCTTTTTCCAAGATTTTTTCTCAGAATTTTTCAATTCTGGCCAGCAGTCTTCATTGGGGAGTTCTTTCCGCGGAGCCTCGCCCGCCTTGACCAAGATCTGATCTGTTTTTACTCATCTAAGTGGGAACCCAGCCCCTTAGGGCTTTAGTACCCTCCACTTTTGTGGAAAAGTTTTAGCTGTTTCAGCCGTCGGTTTCAGAGCTTCAGCCCCCTCTTTTCCAGATCTGTTACCTCCCTTTCAGATCCATTGAAATCAGCCTCTTTTCCTTTCAAATCACCTCTTGTCGTTTTGTTTGGACCTCCCCTAAAGGCCTCTGCCTTGCCCCCCCCGGTTTTTTGCTGATTTCCCTTTTTCCAGCCACCTTGCCTCTGTCTCTTGGCTGTGATCTGCACCCCTTATCTGCAGCTTTATCCTCCAGATCTCTGTCCCCTTTGACCCTAGATCTGTTGAGCTTCCCTTGTGTGTGTTCCCAATCGTACAGTATAGTAGATGATTTGGCACAATCCCCTGCTGCCATTTCCACACTGGAACTCCTCCAGTCGTGCCCTTCCCAACGGAAGGCTCTACTATCTGCCGTGGGCGCTGTTGATCCTGCTGATGACCAAATGATTGTTTTCGACGCCACTCAATCGGACCACCCTCCTCTTCCTCCTTCCGTTGCTTTCCAAATCCTAGTCAAAATCCGGAACGCCACTGTATCCCGGTGTATAATTGATGAGGGGGCATCCACCTGTGTGATGTCCGCTTCGGTTTGGAAGCAACTCGGATCCCCCGAGCTGGCCCCTTCCACGATCACCCTTCGAGCGTGGGACGGTCATGCCTCCCAGCCTATTGGCCTGTTTCGTAACTGTCCCATCACCCTCGCCGGTAAGACAGTTTGCGTTGATGTCGAAGTCATTGACGCCCCTCTAGACTACAAAATTCTATTGGGGCAAAGCTACACCTATGCCATGTCTGCTGTCCCATCCGCGGTCTTCCGCAAGATGTCTTTTCCACATAACGGGAAGATAGTCACCATTGACCAGCTATCGTATCATGAGCCGTCGTCTCAGTCCTCCTCCGAGACGACCATCTCTTCTGTAGCCAACAAGAAAACCGTCGATTCCTTGACCAGTGTCTCCCCCAGCGTTTATAAAGATTCCACCCTGCTTGGTACTTTTCCTCACCTTCCCCCCCCTCCTATTACGGATCCCAGCTTGTCGAATATTTGCATGATGCAATCGTCTCAGGCTGCCCATAAACGGCCTGCCTCGGCTAGTCCGCACCCTCCCCCCCGCCCTCCGCAATCCGCTCCTAGCCATTCATCTCCGCTAGCCGGACCTCCTCCTTCCGGCCCTCCCCCTACATCTGGTATCCCCAAACCTCTTTATCCTCCAGGCTCGGTCCCCCCCGGCCTTAACCATCTTGGAGCCATACCTCCTGGTCACTACCCTGCTGGACAGATCCCCTTCCTGGCTCCCCCTCCCGGAGTATATTCTGTCCCCGTCATGGCCACCCTCTCTCTCCCTAACTTGACCTTGGGTATTCCGGTTTGGTACCTTGACCCCCCAGCCGCCACCCCCCCCGGTCACCCCAAACCTTACATGGCTTTGACACCGGTTCAACCGGTCCCCCTCGCTTCCTCCATAGCCACTGTGCCCCCAGCATCTCCACAGGACCCTTCTCCTGTTGTGACGGCTCCCGGGAAGACAGGCAAAGCCCGAAGGGGGGCAACCCATCACGATCCGGCCCCCCCAACATCCGTTACCCCCCCACGACCACCAAAGCCCGCCATTCGATACGCTTTGTGTGATGTCGTCGTTCATGCCACTCACATGTGTCCTGAATTGCCCCACCTCAAGCTTCTGGTCAACGAGACATTCCCCGACTCTGATCTCCCAGAAGTACATGTCACTATCCCCGACTCCCTCCCAAAACTCAAACACTTGCGCATAAACCACCCTTGTGCCTTGTGCGATTTTCACGGCCATTACACCCACCTCTGTCCCCGCCTTGACGAGTACCGTTCCTCCTTGGACTTGTACCGCCAGTTCAAGGCCGCTTCGATCAGACCAGAGGACATTCACATTCCGCCTCCCGCTTTTAAGCCAACGGAGCCCTCAGTCACCATTTTGTACCTGTCATCATCCATGAGACCATCGGGGAACGTTCCATCTAAATCCTCCCCTGTTGTTTCGCTTGACCTTCCTTCAAGCGGTCATCTTGGGCTCAACATCGGTAGATCCGTTATCTACTTACTCTTTGGTCACCCATTGTGACGATGCGCATGTGAACCTCTCTTCTCATGATGATGATTAAGGCCGCTTCACCACGTCAGGTAGTTCTTCTTCCACTAGTCACCCCATCTTCTATCACGATGACGACATTATGGAAGAAATTCCCACCCCTGACTTCATTTATTCCCCCTTACATCGAACCCATGCGTTCACACCACATCCACCTTGTGGTCATTACATCGAAACCCAATGTTTGGGTAAGGGGGCACCCACATTTGAGAGACCAAGAGAAGCCATTCTCCACCACTCTCCTAGTGTATCCGGTCGTGTTGACTCTAGACCCCGTATTCTTCCACATTTAGAAGAACCTCTAGAGTCCCATATCACTTCAGATCACTCTCGGGACGATACCCCTTATTGTTCCCTCATCTTACATCAGCAACCCAGTCTCTTAGACACTATTATTGACCAACCTATAGCTTTTCTACGAGAGCATCAGTTCATTATCTCCAAATCCTCCTTTTGGGATAGTGACACCAGGTATGCCAATTCGGAAACTTAAAGTCCATTTGATCCCTATATGCAGTACCAAAAGAGATTGGTAACACTCAATTTCCTTTCTCAAACTGCATAACCATAACCAGAACAAATGGCACACCACATCATTAAAATGTGGTTAGATTCCCCTTTTTATAAATACATTTTGGCATGCCCACAGCATGTCACACAAACTCAAAAAATGGGGGCACCACCTGCCCCTACATACAAAACTGGGGGCACCATACGCCCCCCCATACATATACATCCGACACGCCCATAGCATGTTACAAACAAAATCCAAAAACTGGGGGCACCATATGCCCCCCCATACATTCTGGGGGGCACCACTTGGCCCTACACACATCCGAGAGGGCACCATATGCCCCTATATCTGGCCAATACACGACGAACGCCCTGATCCGCCTGGATCTCTGTCCGAAGTGTTCCCAGATCCCTCTCTCTCCAGTTGACCCGCAACTCTGCCATACCTGCACAACCACATTCTTTTTGTCAGGGTACAGATCGGGAAAACCATAACCACACACCACAACCCAACTCCCAGCCATCAAACAGCACCAAGCCCTCCTCGTCTCCCAGGTCGCAATTTTCTGCCATTTTCTGGACCAGGTCGCACTTTTTGCCCCCAAACCTGCGTCCTGGGTCGTACTTTTTTCCCCAAAAAGTGCGACCCGGCCATAGAGATGAAGGAGGGGCTGTTTCTGGGGGTTTTGGGCCCTAAACTGCAAATGTCATCCAACAACATGCAAGAGCAAGGTTAGGCCTCGTACCTCCAACTGACAGATCTCGCTTCCAACGGTCGGTTTGTCCGCTACGTTCGCCGCAAGATTTAGGGCCTTCTCTCCACAGTCACCACAGCAACAATAGCAAATGAATGATTTTGGAGGGAAAACTGCCTCATTCAAGAGAACCCATGTTTCTCCTTTCGACTGCTGCAACCACACCGTAGCCCCGTTCGACGAACCGTCAGCACCGCCGGACAGATCTCACCGAGCTCTCAAATGGGTTTTAGTTAGTTTTTGGTGATTTGATACTTCACCCGGACACATTTTTTCCACGAAGGGTCACTTCACCGCTCCTTAAAATCGAATTTCCTCACTTACGACACTTGTACTTGGGGCACCATATCTCCCCCTTACTTGTCCATGTTTGTGTTGATTTTCGTCATGAGTGCCCACCTTGTACTCATGCTTCCTTGGTCCCCCATTGGGGCCTTTACTGTGTGGCAGCACTATCATGTCGCCCTTGTTTAGAGCATCCGAGTTGAGTCATCATTGCATTCATGGAGTCTATCCCGCGGCCTTTTACACCCTACTATAGCCCTCCATTCTTTTTGCTTGGTTCCTCTCTTGTGTCGCATATCATGACCTTCAGCCCCACTGTCCCCTATCCTTTCGATATTGTGCCAGTCGCCGCCATGTCATTCATGCCCTTTATGCTCTAACAAGGGAAGTCGTCCATTCGCCACTCCATCCTTCCCATTTCCACCATCATCATTAGTGTCAGTCTGTCCGTCGCTCTATTGTTCTTCTCTCGTGCCTTAGTTGAGGATCTCTCATTGCCTCACCTACAGCGGACCTCCTTCTGTCGACATCAGCACATTTATTCCAGAAGCAAGGTCTAGAGGGTGGTGTACCTTGGTTCCAGCTTCCACTCTTGTTCGGTGCCTCGGATCAGGCAGGGGGATATCTCACTTCCCTTTGACTTGATTACTTCTCCAGCTCCTTTCAGCATGATCGAGATGAGTATACTGGACAGTCCAGTGACCCAGCAGCAGCTCTTGATGATTCCCCGGCGTGTGTGAGATGTCTCAGCCCTCATGAGGGGGTGGCCCTGCAGGTAGCCCCCCACATGCCCGGATGACCTCTTCATTGCAGCCTTTGATGCCGCTCCAGATTTTGATGATGTTGGCCTTAGCCACCTGCAGCGCCTCTATGATTTGCATGTACCAGTCAGATCTTGTGAGCCCTTCCCCATTTACAGGGGGCATTTGGGTTGTACTTATCTCATGTACTACTCAGATGATATTGTACTAGTCCTGGCTGTTATCCCAGGCACAGCATGTATGTGAGACTCTTCATTGTATTTTTATCTGGCTCTTGATTATGCCAGCTGTACTCTATAGTTCGGTCCCTTGTTTACTGGACACACTATTCTTTTGTACTTTGTCTCGGCGGGCATAGGTATGCCTCCCCCGCCGCCTTCAGCACAGGTACCCTCTCATAAAAAGAGACTTGTTGCACTTGCGAGTCTCGTCTCCTCAGGGTCTAGTTCTTCAGCACACTATCTACCTTGCATTTCTCTCTCTGACTTCCCTTTTGTTGTCTGGTGATTGAGTTCTTACAACGTACTTCGGTCATACGATTTTCTCTTGACACTCGCACGCTGGGGGGCAATCTGTTACACCATTTTTTGGTCATCTAACCTTTCATCATTAGATGGACCCAAGTACACCATGTAAGACCAGTTTTACCCCAAGTAAAACTGCTTTCACTATGTTAATTAGGAAACCCCAAAAGGAATAATTAATTAAACCATAATTTAATTATTATTCCCAGTCATGTTTAACCCAAAAAACAAAGAAATTAATGAGATAAACCCATAGTTATCTTATTATTTTCTAGGAATAATTATTTAATAATATTCCTTGTTAAATATGACCAAATCAACCACCATTAATCAAATAAATCATTATTTATTTGATTATATCCCAACCACTTCCTTAAAAAGATAAATAAATCATTTATTTATTTATTTTTCACTAATCGAGGGATTTGACCCAAGTCAAACACCCTTTCCCTCCAACAAATAATAATAAAATATTCCATAGAGGTGGATCTAGATGTGATTAACATTATTTTAATCATGCACCAAGATCTAGAAAGACCCAATATTTTGTTATAAATAGGAGGGTTTTCCCCATCATTCTTCACCTTTTATTGCATATTAGATCACTCTGGATCTATACACTTGGTCTCATTTTCTGCCATTTTGCTCCCATTGAGCTCTACCTTCTACATTGGGTTTTCTACATCTACAAGAGAGAGAAAGCTTAGATCTGAAGTGCTGAGGACTACAAAGAACCCATCCCATTGAGGAGATATGGATACACCTTCTTGTTTCCTCCCAGGTGCCCTGTAATATAAAAATTCATTCAAAAATCGTGTTCTTGTCTTGTCTGTTGGATGCATGGAGCAAACTCTTTACTTTACTGCTTAATGTCTTTCCATTTATAGATCTGTTTGTTGCAGCACTTTAACTACTAATTACAGATCTGAAGATGTTTTGCAGCCATTATTGTTGTTAGGGCTATTAGTTATGCGTAGCTAAAGTGGTTCTTTTTCGTACGCTTCGACAAAGAATTCATACTAACAATCAGGCCTTATAGATATCCTTATGTCCAAAAGAGCGAAATTGAACGTATGATTGCAGAAATGTTAGAGGCGGGTATAATTAAACCTAGTCAAAGTTCTTTCTCTGCTCCTGTAGTATTGGTACAAAATAAGGATGGATCATGGCGAATGTGTCAGGATTATAGGGAGCTCAATAAGTTCACCATTAAAGATAAATTTCCCATTCCTGTGATTGATGAATTATTGGATGAATTACATGGAGCAATTTATTTTACCAAGTTGGATCTTCGTTCAGGATATCATCAAATTAGAATGAAGATTGAAGATATTCCAAAAATAGCATTTAGAACTCATGAGGGTCATTATGAATTTTTGGTCATGCCTTTTGGCCTTACCAATGCACCTTCTACATTTCAAGGGTTGATGAATTCCATTTTCAAACCCTTCCTTAGAAAATTTGTGCTAGTATTTTTGATGATATACTAATCTACAGCAGGTCTTGGAAGGATCATGTTGAACATGTTGACAGGGTGCTCAAACTATTGCAGGAGAAACAATTATATGCAAAAACATCCAAATATTTCTTTGTAGTACAAGAGGTGGAATATATGGGTCATATTGTATCTCACAAGGGTGTTAAGGTAGACCCTAACAAAATTAAAGCCATTAAGGAATGGAAAGTCCCCACAACCATAAGGTAGTTGCGAGGATTTCTTGGGTTAACAGGGTATTATTGCAAGTTTGTTAAGAATTATGGGAGAATAGCAGCACCTCTAACAACATTATTGAAGAAAGATGCATTTTCATGGACTCCTGAAGCAACTAAGGCAATTGAACATATTAAAGAGGCAATGTGCCTAGCACTGGTCTTAGCTACGCCAGACTTCAGAAATACCTTTATTGTGGAATGTGATGCCTTAGGAAATGGAATTGGTGTTGTTTTAATGTAGGAAGGAAGAACCATTGCTTTTGAAAGTCGTCCAATCAAAGGAAAGTATTTACAGAAACCTATTTATGAGAAGGAAATGTTAGATATACTGCATGCACTAAAGAAGTGGTGAACTTACCTAATGGGAAGACACTTCAAGGTAAAAACTGATCATGATAGTCTAAAACACTTTTTGGAACAAAGACTATCTTCAGAAGAGTAGAAAAAATGGGTCACAAAGATGTTGGGTTACGACTTTGAAATAATCTACAAAAAAGGGAAGCTTAATGTTGTTGCAGATGCACTCTCAAGAAAGAATGAAGAGGTGGAAGCATTGCTTTGTGCCAGTTATATTATCCAACCAGATTGGATAACTGAAGCAAGAGATGAATGGAAGAAGGAAAAAGAAGTATGGACACTCATTCAAAAGTTGCAGCAAGATCCTAGTACATCTGATACATTTAGTTGGAAAAATGATTCCTTATGGTACAAAGATCACTTATATCTTTGTAAGAACTCCCAACTAAAACAAAATATTCTTTTGGAATTGCACACTTCTCCTTTAGGAGGACACTCAGGATTTTTAAACTTACCACAGGGTGAAGAAAGAATTTTTTTGGGATGGCCTTAAATTTGATATTTAAAATTTTGTGGCGGAATGTTTGGTTTTCCAGCAGAATAAAGTGTAGACAATTAAGACCCCGGGACTTCTACAACCTTTATCCATTCCAAGTCAACATTGGGAGGAGATTTCAATGGATTTTATCACAGGTTTACCTAATTCTGAAGGAAAGAGTGTCATCATGGTGGTAGTTGATAGACTTACCAAGTATGCACACTTTTGTGCATTATCTCATCCATTTAAAGCTAGTACAGTTGCTACTACATTTATGGAAACAATTCAAAAGCTACATGGAAACCCAAAGGTTATTGTGAGCGACAGAGATCCCATTTTTACTGGAAATTTTTGGACGGAGTTATTTTCTTGTTTGGGTACTCAATTAGCTCATAGCTCATCTTATCATCCTCAATACGATGGTCAAACTGAGATAGTAAATAAATGTTTGGAAGGATATCTTCGTTGTTTTGTATCTGATAAACAAACACAATGGGTCAAGTGGTTACCTCTCGCTGAATGGTGGTATAACACTTCCTTCCATACTGCAGCAAAAATGACCCATTTATGGCACTTTATGGATATCATCCACCATCCATCACATCTTCTTTAAGGGAAAATTCGAAGGTTCAAGCAGTGGAAGATCACATCGAGCATCAGCAAGAAGTTCTCCAACTCTTAAAGGATAACCTGAATTTGGCACAAAATCGAATGAAACAACAGGCAGATCAACATCGTAGCGAGAGAAGTTTTGATGTAGGAGATTAGGTATTTTTACGGCTACAACCATACAAACAAATGTCCCTCAAGCAAGCAAAGAAGGATAATAAATTATCGCCAAAGTACTATGGTCCTTACAAGGTGTTGCAGAAGATTGGTACTATGGCATACAAATTGGAGCTTCCTGCTTCTTCGCGAGTACATCCAGTTTTCCATGTTTCATGCTTAAAGAAGGTTATAGGTAAAAATCTTCCAGTTCAAACAGTATTGCCAGAACTTGATGGGGAAGGAAAAATCATATTGGAACCTGAAGCAGTCATGGAAAAAAGAACTCGACAACTACGGAATCGATCAATTTCAGAGTATCTCATCAAGTGGAAGAACTTACCCACTGAAGATTCTACATGGGAGGATGAGAATTTTATACAGAAGCACCCAGAGCTACTCAAGCGTTGAGGACAACACTTTTTGAAGGGGAGGGGCATGTTAGGTCCCTATATTACTAGTATAGTCCCTTATTATTGTTAGTGTAACCCCCTTATTTTTATTATTGTACCCCTGTAACCCCCATATTGTTATTATTTTTCCCTTAAATTATTATTGTTAGGTTGGCTAGGATTACATTGTGGTCCCATGGACTCCTAAATATAGAAAGGAGGTTTTGTAATTTGAATCATCCAAGAATTGTTCATTAATGTAATGTATTGGAGGTTGCCCCCTTGAAGTGGCTTATTTCTAAGGCATTGATATCTCTTTTCTTCTATTTTTGGAGCTAGTTTCACAACATTGATGGTGGGGGTTCAAATGGACTCAGTGGGTGGTCACCAATATCCACTTGGATCATTAAGTCCCCAAAACAGCTCCGGGTGTGCAGGACCCGAAAACCTACTAAAAATAGTAAGTTGTGCTGAAGCTGAATAACTGAAAGAATTGATGCTGCGGGTCCAAATGGAATAGGTGGGTAGCCACCGATATCCACCTAGATAAACCAGTGTCTTATTAGATGATATTGCCAGCCTGTTCCCCTATGGGTAGTACACAGTAGAGTATCCCAGTAGGATGTTGTAACGCTAACAAAAATTTACAAATTTAGCTAACTTGAAAGCCTGGGCATTGACTGTAATGATTTTAGTTGGGCATCCAAACCTAGCTATTATGTTCTCCTCTAGGAACTTGATCACCTCTGATTCTGTAGCATTTCTTGTGGACACGACTTCTACCCACTTAGTGAAGTAATCCATAGCAGTGAGGATCCATCGATGCTGATTTCTAGAGCTCGGGTGAATCTCTCCTATGAAGTCAATCCCCCATTGTTTAAAAGGTTCTTCAACATGGACTAGGATTAATGGGAGATGTGCATATATTTTCTTTTTGGTGAACATCTGACACTTCTCGCAGGCCCAGATGCAGACATGTACATCGCCAAACAACTTAGGCCAAAAGAAACCTGCCTTCAAGATCTTATGTGCAGTGGATCACTAACTGTAATGCCCGCCACATATCCATTCATGGAACTCGGTCATCACTTGGTCAACTTCTTGCTTTTTAAAAAAAAATAATAAGATCCCCACTGGGTCTTTCCAATATAGTTGCCCATTTGCCACAATGTAATTTTGAGACCTCAGTCTCAAAGTGTGATACTTGGTCCTATCATAGTGAGGGGGACACCTTAGGGTCAAAAGGTATTCCACTATGTCTTTACCACGAGGATAGTAGGTACTTTACATGTTTCTTTTGTGTGGAAGATTATATGCCCTGATGCATACCAGTATCCTCCTGTGCTTCTCCTCCTTTCATAAATAGTTTTATTCCTAGAGCTTGACAGTTGGATTTAGACAGGATTTTTGCTATCCCTTGACCTTTGATGAATTTGGTAGGTTTTATCTCCATCTCATACTCCTGGATCTTAGCTATCCATTTGATCCTCTTCCCTTCACTGTCGCCCTGTACCAGAATATCCTTCCCTGCTACAGTGGGTACATAAGTTGTTATGGCTTATTGTAACACATACACCCAGAATGCCTTCAACGATTTGACAAGAGTGTAAGCTTGCTTCTCCAGGATATCATATTTTAGTTCGGTATCTTGTAGGACTTGAAGAATGCAATGGGCTTCTCATGCCCTTGGAATTTTTCTATAAAATTACCTCAGCTATTGTGTGAGGAGAGGCGAAGGAGAAAATCATGAACGAATTCCCATAATCTGGACTTTCCAGCACTGGACCTTTTGAAAAGGCCCGTTTGATCCTGTTGAAAGAGTCCCTGGATTCAGGGGTCCATCTAAATTCACTATTCTTCTTCAGCATTCTGGTGATGTCTCAGAAAATCTTGGCATAGTTGGTAATGAACCTTCTGAGGAAATTTATTCTTCCTAAGAATACCTGTACTTCCTTTTTATTTCTTCTAGAGGAATTATGTTTATCAACACTACCCACTTTGGGTCGATCTTCATTCCTTCCTTAGTTACTATGTGCCCCAGTAAATTTCCTTCCTCCAAGGCAAGCATGGATTTTTGAGGATTCAGAGACAGGCCATGGCTACAGAATTTATCAAAGGTTCTTCGAAGGTGCTCTATATGTTCAACGTCAGTCTTTGAAAGGAATATTATGTCATCCAGGTATACCACCACAAAATTATCTTGCTCTCCTATGAAATAAATGTCCATCGCACGTTGTAATGTGGCATCGATGTTTATCATAAAAAAGGCCATTCAGGTGTACATGAAGGTTCCCCAAGGCATAGTGAATGATGTCTTATTTTGGTCTTCCGGGAGCACTTCCACCTGATTATATCCTGAGAATCCCACTATCATGGACATGCAGGAGGATCCCACCACCTTTTGCAAGATGTGGTCATCTTCGGGAGGGGATAGTTATCTTTGAGTGAGGCTCTGTTAAGATTGCAGAAATCCACGCAAGCCTGATTTTGCCATTCTTCTTTCTTACAGGCACCAGGTTCACCACCCATTATGAGTATGTTAAAGGTACAATGATATTATCTTGCAACAACTTCTTTATTTCCTTCTTGATAGCAGGAAGAAGAAGAGGGTTGATTTGTCCCATCTTCTACTTATGAGGCTTAGCGTCTTCTTTCAGAGGTATTTTGTGCTGTATAATGTCCATGTAAAAAGTCTTCAGATACTGGTATGCCCAGGAAAAGACGTCTTTATACGATTGAAACAGCCTAAGGTACTAATATTGGTATTCTTTAGGGACCCCTTTTGACAACTTCACCACCTTTGGATCTTCTTCCGTCCCAATATTCACATCCATGATAGACTTGTCGAGGGTCATTGTTATGGGATTTATTGGGATATAATTCTTGTCAAACACTATCTCCAATGGCATGAGCCCCCTGAGGATGAAATTTCCCTTTAATTGCAGAACATGGTGTTTAGCCAGTGTCTCTACCCATATGGTTTTTTGCTCTTCACTGTCATCCTCGGTGGCTGAGTCGATCACCATATTTGAGAACTCGCCCACCGTTTCCATAAAATGTTGGACCTGATCTTCATCTTCGAAGACTTTCCAATGCTTTATGTTGTCCAGAATGGAGGGGTGGTATCGTACCTCAACCTCATATTTGAGCAAAGATTATACGAGGGGCGGAAATTACTAGCAGCCATAGCTAGTGAGTCTTCCATTCTGTTCTTATGACTCGGCATAAACTAAATGTTAAAAGCATAAAATAAATTCTCAACCAAATCCCATACCTCATTCCAGTAAGCTTTGAGATGCGGGTGCTTTGTTTGGCGTTGGCTCTTGACTTGTCTTACTAAAAGCTCTGAATCTCCAAACACCTTGAGATTTTGTATGTTCATGTTCCACGCTTTCTGCAACCCCAACAACAGGGCTTCATATTCAGCCACATTATTTGTGGCTTTGAATTCCAGCTTAAAGGAGAAGAGAACCAAGCATCCTTCTGGTGATATCAAGAGTACCCTAGCCCCATTTCATTCCCATGAGTAAGCTCCATAAAACTACAAGCTCCATATCTAGTTTCCCTCTTTGCTCATAGGATTCTTCCGTATTAGAGGAAATATATTCATTTCTTGCAGGAAATTTTCATCCTCCTTGAGCATAAGACAAGATTATTCACCCTCCTTACCATATACTGGAGAATTTGTGCAACCATTCACTTTGGTGATCATCTTCATGAATTTGGATTCACGGTATAATCTTCTTTCCTCCCCACCAAATACTGGAATAGTGGAATAGGTGAGGTCAATTTTTATGGATCCTCTAATCTTGGATCCCCGGGTCTGGACAAAAACATTCCAAACCGAGCTGGGATATCAGCCACAACAATGTCTAATACCATGCTTTTGGCTGGAATCTGAGCCAAATTTACTACCATATATTTTGTCATGCCCAAGCATTTCACCCTCTTGGAATCAAAATAATATAGATATTTAGGAGGCCCGGTAATATGCAACCCCAACTGCTCCATGACGGACAAGGTCAACAGATTATGTGGGGCCTCGGAATCTAGCATGCAGTTGTTCAATAATAGGTCATGTATAACTAGAGTCACATAGAATGAAAGAGTGGTTGAGTCTAGCTCTTCTACATGAGGTCCAAAAATTACCATGGTTCTTTCTTCTTGGAGATTGAGGCTATCAGGCAGAGGGCCTACACCATGGGGCAACATGAATTGAGAGACTTGGGCCTTGTGTGAGGGTTTTTTTAGGAGCTTGATCAGGGGGACCGGGATATTGGCCTTATCTAATTCTTTTTGGAGGCTAAATGCCATGGGAACTTTTTCTGCATTGACTACTTTGAACTACTCTTTAGGGTGGTCGGGAAATTTCAAGGGTATAGCTGTGGATCTCTCATTTTTAGGATGATCAAAGCCCTATTTTGAGGAGGTGAATGTTACGAATTAAGAGAGACAGACTCCTCTAGCAACTTTTTCCCCTTATCAACAAAAATAGGAGGGGTTCGTTCTCTTGATGCCAACTCTTCATCTTGTTCTTGCACTTAGGTTCTCTTCCTAGAGGACCTGCGATCATACTTCTGGTGCACTTGAGATTGCATGAAATCCACGAACTGCCTGCAGTACTTGTCAATACCTTGATCTACTGGACGAACTTCCCTCTCCTCTTGCTCCCCTTGCAAGGTAATTTCACCTTCCTCATCATCCAAGTAAGCGAGGAATTGATCTCCTTAGCTCTCTGAGGCTTCCTTATCCTGTCCCTTCACTCTCCCCTCTAGGTATAGAGGAGTTTGGATGTGATCTTGCTACTACTTCCTTTCCCACTGCAACAAATACAAAGGGGGATTCCGATACTAGGGATTAAACCCATGTTTAGGAATCATTTGGTTGGAACGAGGAGGGGAATTCTTAGCCTCCAATTAGAGCTTAACTAGTTTATTTGATAGGTTCTTGATCAACTTATTCATCTCTTCGATTTTATACTCATGTGATTCCCTCTCTTGATTAGAGGAAGTTGCCTCCTCCCTACTCCTTATTATGGTCTCATGCTTTGTCTTCCCTTTGAATTTACCGGTAGAAGCAAAGTTTGTTTCTACCTCCAATTCATCAGTCTGGATCTGATCCAGAGATTTAGAATTTCTTTCTCTTAGGGTGAACCTAAAATCTGGTTCAAAAGCTCCTGCAAAAATCACCTTAACACCTGCTTGGGGAGGCTTTATTTCAGCAGGAAGATTATTATAAATCTTATTGAACCTATTTATAAATTATTTTACATCCTCATTATGTCTCTTCTTGAGAGCATTGAACTATGTGAGGACATATCCATGGTCCCTCTTTTCTCCCCATTTCAAAGTGAACAAGTTTCCATTTCTTCCCAGGTGTGGACTGTGTGGTGAGCTAGAGACTTGAACCATTTCCAGGCTTCCCCATCCAAATATTGGAAAAAATGCCTTAACACCACATCTAAGTGCTCTACATTTAAATTCTCAGCAAAGGCGCAGAAGTTTTCAATATGCCTTTGTGCAGAAGTACCATCTTCCTCGGTGAACCAAGGCAGGAGATTTAGATAATATTGAGGCATGTCATTTAGTATTGGAGGTAGAGCTAGTGGGGCATACTTGTTGAGGAAGAATCCAGGTACAACCATGGAGGGTGGTGGTGGTAGATTTTGAGGATGAATTGGCTGTGGTATAATAGGTGTGTGTTGAATAGAGGTTGCTATATTGGTTTGTAAAAAGCTTTGGAGTACTGCAACTTCTTTAACTTCTTCGGCCTCAGGAGTAGGGTGCAAGGGAGGTAAAGAAATATTAGCAGATTCAACTTCATTTTTTATGATTGAATTGGCTAAAGAAAAGGCTTCTGGAGAATACTCAAGTACACAAGCTGTGGTGCTAAGACCATAGATGTCAACTTTATGAGATGAGGAAGGTGAAGCTTCTAGATTAAATGAGGTAGGTCAACCTGGCTGGGTTGCTTCTCCTACCAAAATCTCTTAAATATAATATTTTTGGTATCAGACATAAAAGGGGTTCTCTGTTGGGAAGTATCTGATCGAGTATGAGGCATTTTGTAAGCCAGTATTACAACTGATTTGAACTTTAACAATAGTGGAGTCGCCAAGGTGAGGGCTATGCAACTGTCAACCCTTTGTGCTCACCTGATTGAAGGGTGAAGATAATGTCCTATCCCGGGGAACATGTTTTGTAATTTGTGTCCCTGGAAACAACGCCAAAAAGATGTTGTATCTCCTAGAGATAGCCTTGAGTTGCAAAATAACCGTGCATAGGACATCTTAAAATTAGAGGTTAAATGTAGATAACCATAATGATGCCTCTGATAAAATATGGAATAAGAGAATAATGGTTTTGGTGGTTCAAGGATGGAGAAGACCTTGGAGTCGATTCATGTGAATTCCCTATACTGTGAGAGGGCTCAAGAGGTTGTGAGGCTTGATGGCTTATAACTGGGCCGAGTATAAAAGAATGAGCAGAAGATTTAAAAATATGCAAAGGAGTTGAGAAAGAACGAAGAAGGAACCCACAAGAGACAGGCTTAAGAGGATTAAGAATTTGTCCCCCCGTGAACTTAGAGGAAGCAGATGTGAATGAGATATGGACAACAATAGAGGCTTGTGGAGTGCGAATTAAGGGAGTGCAACAAGCTTAATATATGAGCGTTATACATACACAAATTCATGAATAAAATTGCAGACCACCGACAACTACATTACACGAACCATCAAAGCAATAGATAATGAAAGATGATTATACATAGAAAGGAGATTACTAATAACAGAAGGAAACAGATACATACTACTCATTGCTCCACCTGGAATCTAAATAACAACTCTGTATCATATTAATTTTAAACAACTCTCCCAAATATGTATCTCAGAGCACAGGGAGCACAATCATACAAAACTACAACAAAATTCTTCAAGATTCTAGAACCTCTCTTTCATCTTAGAACCCACTACATATAGAGTTCTCCTTGAGGGTTTATGATCGAATCATTTATTATCGACCCATACGTATGAAATCAAAATATCCTACCTAAATTGCAGAGCGTACATCGAGCAATTACTTTTTTACTAAGATAATTAAAATAGGAATGGGTGAAATTGAGATTTAACGAGAAAAATCATCAAAAAAAAAAAAAAAACATAAATGACATGGTTGCCCATGTAGGCCAATTATGGGAGCCTTCAAACGGTATGATGAGGAGCGGAGGTAGGTGGGTAGGCTGGCTGTCATCATACGATTCCATATGTTGCTTGAAAGCCTCCACTAGCTCATTCTTATGATTTCCACGTAATCCGTTTTTAAGTGGCCATTTGTACTATGCGCACCTGGCTCTTTAGCAGATATTTCTTGAACAAGCTAAATAAACCATAACTGCATGTTCCACCCAAACGCCCATGCTATGCTTTCAATTGCAAACTGGGAACCGGATTTCGAAAGGGGGCATGGATGGTTTGTGGTATTGGATGGGGGGGGGGGGTGTGAACTCACCACAAGCTGCTACATAGCACTGGAGGCAGTATTAGAAACCAGCCATTTCGGACCCCCCCGGAATTAACCTTCAGAAGGTGGAGCGGGTGTGAAATATATTATGAGTCGTTGGATGCATTGACGTGGAGCGAAGCTGAAGGCAAGATGGTGAAAGCGGAAGTGGATTTAGTGGGACTCATTAACACTGAAATGGGAGAAAAAATGCCACATGAGGGTTATTGATGACGTGGCAGAGGGAGGGGGGACCGCTTGCATATCGCAAATCGCAAGATTTATGTGATAGCGACGGAGGGTAAACGGAAATATTTGCAAAGTGCGATATGTGGGGAAGGTGACGTGGCAGACGGAGGTTAAATTTTAAAATCTACGAAGTGTGAAGTGCGCGGAGAGGGAGGTGATGTGGCAGTAAAGGTAGGACTACCCGCAGATCGCATGTCACAAGTTTTATAATGTACACGGCGGGGGTTAAATTTTATTTTTTGCGAAGTGCGAAGTGCGGGGAGGAGTGACGTGGAAGGACAGAGGTGAGACCGCCCAAATATCACAAATCGAAAGATTTATGTGTGAACAACAAAGGGTAAGTGATAAAAAGTGTTATGTGAAAAGTGTGATGGTGGGGAAGGTGACGTGGCATGGACTGAAGTGGGACTGCCTGCACATCGTAAACCACAAGATTTATGTGTTAGTGGCGGAGGGTAAACGATAATATTTGTGAAGTGTGATATGCGGGAACTTAAATGTCGGCAAGTGAGAAAAGGGATAAAGGTAAGGGAAAGGAGGAAACAAAGGTTTGCATGCAATTTGGTAATGCAATAAGTTTGGATGGGTCCCACCAAATCGCATTGATGGAAATATACTATTTCGGCTAAGTCTTAAGAGGTAAAGTTTACAAATTGTGGGGAGTGATGGAAAATGAGTGGGGGGATGAGTGACCTAGCAGATGGATGATGGGCCACTTATGTCACTGCAGGGGTGCTCTTGGGTACGACACACCCATCGGGGGGTTTTCCCCCATAGTTATCATGAGTCGTAGATATGTGGTCAATGGACTTTTGGCATAGTCAACTATGGAGGCACCAACCCTGATCACTTGTAGGCTATTTGTGCCAGCGGGTTTTCGATGATCTGAGATCATCCTTAATTTATTTAAACCTTGAATGATTATTAGGACGAGTGTTAATCCACGATGGGAAATGAATGATGTGGTGTGGTGGAACTAGGGCCACCCAGCCCACGCTTGAAGCATTGGGTCTCCATCTTACCCGCTTCAGCTCTTCATTTGCTTGACTTTGATATTGCCTTATCCCTTCAAAATAATCACAAGACAAAATTTGACATTTTTATGAACATTGTTCCTTTGGGTACATATGTCGTTCCCTTTAGCACAACCTACTGTTTTTTCGCTGCCAATTCATGAAATCACAGCTGTTGTTCCTTTGGTTACGATTGTTGTTCCATTGGTGTCGCGTTTTCTTTTTATCATACTTACTGTTTCTCTTCGTCACAACTACTATTACTTGTTATAGAAACTCTCATTTTTTTTGGACATGAATGATGTTCCTTTGTTTACAACCACCATTACTTTATAACTCTATGATTTTCTTTTGGTTTCGAAGCATTTTTTCATTATAATGGTGACATGTATTATATTAATCTAAAAATTACCTTGTGAAGGACATTCTATTTGATTGGAAAACCCTATCAGAATAAAAATTATAGGAATATTGATATTACAAATAACATAAAATGTTCATGAACTATTATCTCAATTACCACCAGAGTAGTTTTATCTTTTCCCCATATGGACTGGTGATTTGCCTCAAACATAAACTTGTGGAAAAAAATTTACAAATTAAAATGGCAGACTTGTTATAATTATTCTTACACCATCCATAACTCTTAAGGAGTTGATGATCCACCCCGTTCACCAATTTTACATAGAAAATATATATATAGGAAAATTTAAATGTTTTCTCTCAAGGGAATAGGAGGTGTCATTATGAGCCGACTTACCATGTTCATAGGATGTGACACAGTGACATTCCCATTATGGTCACCAAGCCAGGGCAATGACCTTTGACATAACAGTCAAAGGACAAGAGGTCTCATCACGATTCGGTTTGTTCACTTTGCTAAGATCTAGTGAATGGCATTGTTACCAACTGGTTACCATGCTAGAACAATGGTATTTTTGGGAAATTTCTCAAAAAGTGATAAAATTATGAGTGAACGGGATACTGGCATGTCAAGAAGTTGAAAGGAAACCCTGTTGAGGCTATGGATGCCTAATGATAACAAAGGCCCTTCCTGTGGTATTGAAGTTTACTTGGAATCGCCATGTCAATACTTAAATAATTTCAACTTTCCCTATTCAATAAACAATGGAGGATTCACCACAACTACTATGGAAATCTGTTATACTAACTAGGGTGGTAATTCAAACACTACATGGACAAATTTTTATCTATATATATCAAAAATGCATATTATTTTACTATAAAGGTAGCTTGCTAAAATCATTATATAATCTCTTCAAAAGGTGATCTTATGATGCACATTTATTTTCCCATGAATGTTCTCTTTATGCTTCGAATGCTACAAAATATATTCATATGTCAACCCTGGTACACCTCATTATTGCACCACACGAACCTAGCTTATTTAACCATCTCCAATTATGGTAATTAAATGCATTTAATGCACCAGCAGTGTGCCCGTCGAGGTCGACCTTTCTCGTCATTAGGGGGGAAGTGAAGTATCGCATGCATGACATGATGTTGACACATTTTACGAGGAACTCTAATAATTATAGTAAATTTATTCGCATATGATATATTGTGATCATTGTTACAGATTAATACTTTTTTTAAAACTTGTTTTCTAACGCTTTGTATGTAGAAAAAAAGTGGAAGAATGGGTGGCATATTTATCCAAAGTGAACCAACTCAACCGTGGGTTTATAAACAAGCACAAAGAATTATGGAACGAGTAGACTGAATATTTATCCATGCTACAAGGATTTGATGATTCAGCCTCCCTGTAATTCCCTCCGAACTTGAATCATGGAGTAACAACAGTCAACGATAGACAAATAATAGTAAAATAGATAGTGATAGCGGAAGTCACATGCCTCTCCATGGAAGGAGAGAACTGGGTGGAAAGGCACACTGGGTTGCAAGGCGCCATGCTGACATTAATGGATCTTGGGGAATTATTGGTTCGAAAAGGGAAAGGTTATCATCTGCTGTCCTTCCCAGAGCGATGTCAGGAATTAACAGAGGTAGTGCAAAGATATATTACCTGTGAAGGCTAGTATGATGTAGTGCGACCTCAAAATTTGAAGCTATTGGTAGCTCTAAAGTAGAAGGTAACCATAAATTTACTTTTCTTTCTAAAATCCCTTTTGCATGAAAGAATCAATTATGTCATGAAAGAGGGTGAACAAAACCTCATTTTCACCATACAAGTCATTTGCATAGGGAGTTAGCAAAGATAAGGAAATAAGTAAAGAACTCCTCTTTTCACACCATAATACTCCAAAATTTCCAAGGGTTGAAGAGAAATAAGTAAATTTTCACCACAACTTCTCTACTACGCTTCTAGAGGTGCTGCGCTACACTTTTGAGGTGTTGCACAGGTGTTGCGCTAATATTCTAGAATGCGATACGCTTTTGGTGTTTTAGCTCCAAATATGGCATACAATCTTAAAAACACTTTCACAAGGGTTCACTCATCTCCTAAATAGTAAGTGGACACCATTCCTACCTCTCTCAAGTCAAATTTCATCAGCAAATGAATGGTTTCTTCAATTAGGTCATCCCCACTACATTTTTGGTGTTTTTCATACTTGGTTTGTTCTAGATTATAACACCATAATACAATCATCTAAAACCTTCATACAACATTCATACAACATACCCTAACATATCCTATCACTCACAACCCTCTTTTCCATCAAATTCATTAAAACCCTATTTTCACTACATTTTGGCAAAACACTAGGAAATCCCCGTGTTTGACCTTTTGGGCACCTTCCTCATACCCATTTCCAGAAATTTCACTTGCAGTGTAAATCCAACTCATTACCCTACCTCCCCATTTTTTAGGGATTTTTCCCTAGCTTCCTTCCACCCCATTTATGTGTAATGTTCCAAATGGGGAAGAATAAGGCCAATAGGGAATATCTTAAGATATTCCACTATGGAATAACATAAATATGGAATCACACTAATAGATATAAATGAGAGATAGACTGGCAGGGCATTTACTGATTATATCACCTCTAGAGAGAGGGTGAAAACCAGAGGCTTCCTGGCCCGTTCCAGACTCTGTCTATAGAAGATTGGTGAAACACAACAAGTGTGGGAATGACACACTCCTATTAGATTTTTCTACCCTTGGGAACCTTAGATCTACAGATCTAAATAATGGATCCAAAAGAGAAGCAAAAACCAAACAAGGAAGAAGCGGGAAATTCCACTCTTAGGAAAATCTGCAATAGGCTCAAGGAGGACGCTGTATAAGAAATCTAGTGTTAAAATAATGTAGAACAGGGCTGGGTTCCCTTATTTTAGGCTGTTTGGTACCTCCATGCAGAGTTTAAGCAAAAAAAAATGGGTTTATAAGGCTTAAACAGATCTCCCACAATCAACACTAGCTGAAAATCAGCTAAAGGAGAGGGCTGAGTTAATAGAGAAACCCTCCTTCAGGAATTACATAGTTTCTACTGGAAGTCACTAGAAATCAGCCATTAAACTCATATTATAGTATGGAAGCAAAAATTCAGATCCATAATGAATTTAATTATTAAAAGCATTGAATTTACATGAAGCAAGAGAAATAATCCTTCATAAATTATAGCAGTAACACATGGAAAGCTGCAAAAAAGACTTAACATCGTTCTATATGAGGAGATTCAATTGCTATAGGTTAAGACTCAGATCTAAAACTGATATATGGCTGAAACATCAGATCCATACCAGATCTGGAAACTACTCAGCCTTATTAACAAGATCCCCTTGGGGTTTTATCAAAATAATGCATAATAAAGTGCAGATCTAGCTTTTTGTACAATGAACTGTAGAAAAATTCAGAGATTTATGAATATTATTTTCATTACATTATATATCAGATATGAATATGAATAGATTAGAAAACTACTTGACAAATCTTCAATTGAGAAGCAAGCCTCAATCACATAAAAGAAAGTACAATGAGAAATCTAAGCAACAATGAAACATGTACATGAAAATAACACAGTTCCCTAAGGAGACAGCGCTGTAGCTTGAGCATGATCTTATAGCAAATAAAAATTACAGATCTGAAAGTAACATGAGAGTGAGATCCTCTTCTGGGTGGTCACAAGACACCCTCCCTGAGAGAAATCTCCTCTAAACTGCTAGATCTTGCAGATCTAGCTCACCCACTTGCTGCAACTCACAAGCAGCTGCAAAACCATCAACATGACCAGAATTTATATATAGATGAAGCTTGGCCATAATGCCGGATAGTGGAGAGATGCATCACAATAACCTCCAAAGAGATACTCCATGGAAGGAGAGAGGATTCCTAAACATAAAATCCTCTTCCCTTAGACTAAACAACCATGAGACTAGAGTTGCTGCAACAACTTCTCAAATTCTTCAACAACCTCTACATGAGCCCTCTCCCCCTTTTTATAAATTGAAGGGCTGCACAAACCCTAAACCACTTCAATGTACTTAACCCCTTTCACATTGGATCCCTCTTCTAAAATTGCGCTGGTTCTCCAAGGTGGTCCAATTTCTGTTCACACACAAGTGGATTTTGTTACAAAAGGCCCAGATTTATCCCTTTTCACATTGGGCATGTATTTATTCTTTGATTTAAGGATTTTTTCTTGTCCTCCTTCACATTTTATTCATCATTCATGAAATACAAAAATGAACATGGAAAAATTAATGTTCCAATTAGCTGAAGCTAAGTTAGGAACATTACAGTCTCCCCCTCCCAAATGTTGCTTGTCCTCAAGCAACTGCAAGGAAGAACCAGACTTCTCCTTCCCCTTTTGTGGCCTCATCAATGGATCCCACCATGGCTGAAAATGGTAAGCAATGAATCTGCCCTCCAATGACCTTCTCCAAGTGCAAGATAGCAAGTGTACACCATGAGAGATGAGAGGTACAAGTGGTGATATTCTTGTTGCTCCATGGCCCCATCAGGTAGGAGTGATGAAGAGCATGGTGAAAACGTTTTCCCAATGAGTGTCCCCCACACCCATGCTATCATCCAAATAAAATGAGCCATTCTTGATATCTCATGGAAACATTCATTAATCCCCATGATGTGCATTGAGTAGGGGCTACAAGGCTGGAAATGAGGGATGAATATACCCAACTCACACTGTCCCTCTTCCCACTGTTGATGGATGTGGAGCTGTGGATCTTGGGCTGCAAAAATGTGGTCATCATGAAGCCAAAACGAATTTTAAATTTCATGATATACTTCATTGATTTCAGTGAGCCTCGTTGCCCACCCTATTAGGCATATAGTGAACAATTTATCTTCACCATATTTGCTCCAAAAGGCATGTGGACTAAGTGCCATATGATGTGCTGGATGGTGACAATAGTCCCTCCCTTGAGACCAACGCTGTCTATCATCTTGCTGCCTCAAGTCATGATACCATAAGTGGTCATCCCACCACTTTCTTGCTGAAATAAGCTTTTTCAAAGCTTGGAAATGATAGAGGAAAATAAGTGTTGGCTGAATGGAGATCAAGAAAAACATGTCTTGCTCTAATTCCTCCCATGTGAGAGGCTCCCATTCGTGATACAAACTCAATACATGACCCTTTGTAGAAGATGATACAATGTACCATGCAACAGCCACAAAAATTTCCCTCCTCTTCTTGAAATTCAATTGAATATGGGAGAGTGCATTCCCAATGGATACATTCATCCAATGTATAATTCCTCCTCTCCCACATATGCTCATAAAAATAGAAATATCAGTAACATAGGGAGAAAGAATATAATTCATGTTGGCTGCCATGTGCAACAAATGTGAAGGGAAATGATCCCTTATATGCAACCAACGTAGTTTGGACCTCAACTGCAATAGACACTGCTAAAAAATGTGGTCTTCGAACCACTTGCATGCTGCCCCAATCTCTTCATAATATTGGAGGAAATAAATGATGGATGAGACAATGTGAGCATTTCCTCCAAAGAAAAATTCCTCCCCAAGTCCTCCTAGGAAGTGGATATCAACATTGCTCATGGCCTCAAGTAGACCATGTAACCTCAAAGTAAGAATGCTCCTCCTTGGAGCAACATCCTGCACATATGTGGTTAAGGGATGCATGTATACATGAGATAAATCAAAATAATCAACACCCTTACCACAAGTTTTTCTCATGCAATGGGAGCAGCTCATAGATGAGCCTCCTTCCATTCTCAAAGAGAAGTGAGAATACTGTAATAACTCTTCCCAAGAGTCATGTGCATGCATAGCTCCCATGTCAATTGTAGATGTGGGAAGGCTGATATCCTTCCCCTGCTTTTTCCTGCCATAGCGTAGAAACTGAAATGAGAGTGGGTGTGGATGATGTTGAGAGACTACTTCTCTCCTCCTTGAGGCTACCCAAGACTCTCAGCGCTGCATCAAGACCTCCCAAGGTCTCCACTTCTCTGAAATCAATGGGAAATGCCTCATCATGTGAAGCATTCACCTTATTTTGCTGATCAAGTGGCCTCCTTGGTGCAATGTCTCTAGGAAATGGGACATCATCTAGTGGTGAATGAATACATGAATGGAGAAAACCCTCCATGCTTCCACTGTGCAATCCAATCACCTCTTTAGGTGCATCAATCTTCTGCAATAGATAGGAATGGAATTGGCCCTCTTTCCCATCTTCTCTCGGTATCTTCACGCTTTTGCACCTTCTCCATATCAAGGGCTTGTGAAATGCAACCCATTTGATATCTCCAAGGGAAGATCTTATTCCTCCCTTACTACTCTTGCATAGCGTAGTGCAACTATGTTGTTCTAGATCAACAACACATAGAAATGTAGATCTTTCCATGCAATGAGCTAAAATGAAAATAGATGAATTCTTGACCATACCTTGGTGAAATGTAGAAGCAAGAACTTCTTCTGAAATTATGTAGTCCTCCATTGAACATGAAGGTTGTTCCTCCAAGGTTGTGCCAGTGCTGGTACAAGTCTCTACCCCCTCAACCTCCTTGAGCTTTTGTTGAATATCCTTCAAGGTCTGGAAAAAGAGTGGGGGAATCTCTTTTTATATCATTCCTTATTATTCTCCTCTTTCTCTCAGTAAGAAAGTGGGGATGTGACAAAATTGTAAATCAGATTGTGTGGCTGAATGCTCACACACATCATAAGAAGTACTGGGTACTCCTTCATCTTCCTGAAATTCTCTAGGAATTTCATTGTAGCTTCTTCTGCTTTGAAACCCTCTTGGAGTTTCACTGCACCCTTCTTCTTCCATTGGTTGAACCTCCTTGGAGAGGCCCTTTTCTGATCTGAAAATGGATGAAATTAGTCTCATCTTCTCCATCATTGTTCTCTTTCTTTCTTGGGCTTTGAAAGCCATAGGCTGAGCCAAGAAAGGAGCTCTAATACCACTGTAATGTTCCAAATGGGGAAGAATAAGGTCAGTAGGAAATATATTAAGATATTCCACTATGGAATCACAGCAATATGGAATCACACCAATAGATATAAACTAGAGATATACTGGTATGACATTTACTGATTATATCACCTCTAGAGAGAGGGTGAAAACCAGAGGCTTCCTGGCCCGTTCCAGACTCTGTCTATAGAAGATCGGTGAAAAAAATCAAGTGTGGGAATGAAACACTCCTCTTAGAGTTTTCTACCCTTGGGAACCTTAGATCTATAGATCTAAAGAATGGATCCAAAAGAGAAGCAAAAACCAAACAAGGAAGAAGCGGGAAATTCCACTCTTAGGAAAATTTGCAATAGGCTCAAGGAGGACGCTGTATAAGCAACCCAGTGTTAAAATAACATAGATGAGGGCTGGGTTCCCTTATTTTAGTCTGTTTGGGAGCTCCATGCAAAGTTTCAACAAAAAAAATGGGTTTAGAGGGCTTAAACAGATCTCCCATAATCAATACTAGCTGAAAATCAGCTAAAGGAGAAGGCTGAGTTAATAGAGAAACCCTCCTTCAGGAATTGCGCAGTTTCTACTGGAAGTCACTATAAATCAGCCATTAAACTCATATTATAGTATGGCCACAAGAAATCAGATCCATAATGAAGTTCCTTTGTAGAAGCATTGAATTTACATGAAGTAAGAGCAAGAATCCTTCAGAAATTATAGTAGTAACACATGGAAAAGCTGCAGAAAAGACTTGACAGCGTTCTACATGAGGAGCTTCAGCTGCTGTAGGTTAAGAATCAGGTCTAAAAATGATATATGGCTTAAACATCATATCCATACCAGATCTGAAAACTACTCAGCCTTCTTAACAAGATCCCCTTGGGGTTTTATCAAAATAATGCATAATAAAGTGTAGATCTAGCTTTTTGTACAATGAACTGCAGAAAACTTCAGGGATTTCTGAAGATGATTTTCATCACATTATATATCAGATCTGAATATGAATAGATCAGAAAACTACTTTACAGATATTCAAGTGAGAGGAAAGCCTCAATCACCAGAAAGAAAGTACAATGAGAAATCTAAGCAACAGTGAAACATGTACATGAAAATAACACAGTTCCCTAAGGAGACAACATTGTAGCTTGAACATGATCTTACAACAGATAAAAATTACAGATATGAAAGTAACATGAGAGTGAGATCCTCTTCTGGGTGGTCACAAGACACCCTTCCTGAGAGAAATCTCCTCTAAACTGCTAGATCTTGCAGATCTAGCTCACCCACTTGTTGTAATTCACAAGCAGCTGCAAAACCCTCAACAGGACCAATGCTGATATATAGATGAAGCTTTTCCATAATGCCGGATAGTGGAGAGATGCATCACAATTTCCTCCAAAGAGCTACTCCATGGAAGGAGAGAGGATTCCTAAACAGGAAATCCTCTTCCCATAGACTAAACAACCAAGAGACTAGAGTTGCTGCAGCAACTTCTCAAATTCTTCAACAACCACTACATGAGCCCTCTCCTCCTTTTTATAACTTGAAGGGGTGCACAAACCCTAAACAAATTCAATGGACTTAACCCATTTCACATTGGATCCCTCTTCTAAAACTGCGCTGGTTCTCAAAGGTGGTCCAATTTTTGTTCACACACAAATGGATTTTGTTACAAAAGGCCCAGATTTATCCCTTTTCACATTGGGCATGTATTTGTTCTTTGATTTAAGGAGTTTTTCTTGTCCTCCACATTTTATTCATCAATCATGAAATACAAAAATGAACAAGGCAAAATTAATGTTCCAATTAGCTGAAGCTAATTTAGGAACATTACATTCTACCCCAAAACCACCCTTCCACTATTCCTTGTTTTCATAAATCTTCACTTTCCCTACCCATTACGTATAGCTAGGGTTTTTATATTGTTGAAAAAAACTATGGATGGAGAAAATAATATTCATAAGGGAGGGCACCATTCCAGGTTTGAGCCAACTCAGACTCATGGCATCATTTTTAGAGTTTCATGACCATTTTCTAGGGTTTACATTGCACAAAGGGACAATTTTTCTTCAAAATTAATTTATGAAGTAATGGGGATGAATTTCACAAAAGTGAAAGAATTTTTCGTCAATAATAGGCCAAATAACACAAAATCCTTATTTTTATGCACATGTGTTATTATTTTATATAAATTCCAAAAATACAGTTGCTCCAGGTCATTTTTTTCACTTTTGAAAAGGTTGTCTTCAAGTCAAAGTTTCAAGGGTTTAGAGTAGGGGTTTGTAGTGCTTTATGACTCCAGTTTGAAGAAGACATTCTAATATTTCCAACCATACCATGTATATCTATAATATCTTCTGGGAAGGCCTCCAAAACCCCTCTCAAAGTAGGCATGATGCTTCTGCTGAGAGTGCGCTACGCTTCTGCAAATGTTTAGCGATCAACTTCAAACTTGGATTATGAGAAAATCAGAAAGTATTTTGGAAAAAAAGAGGAGATTATTGTTCAACACATACAAAATAACACAAACCTATCTCAGTTTTTCAAAAAACGTTATGTTTAGAGAGATATTGATCTAGATTTAAGCCCCATTGTTGCATAAATGCTTTTGAAAATTCTGGAAAATGGGTCATTTCAGAAGCGCCACAATGCTTTTCATCAGAGTATAGAAATGAAGAGAAATATATATGTATGGATGAATATTCACCTGTAAATCATATATATGACATCAGGTCAACATTTCACTTTCTCATTTTGAAGAAAAAAGAAAAAAACATCATTTGTTTAATGCTTCTGCCACCTTTTTTTACCTCCGCATGACGCTTCTGGAGCGAGGTTGGGAGAATCGATTTTTAAAGGCCTTCTAGGGGGTGTTTTCTAAATTTTAAGGATGGAATAGAAAGAGAAAACACAATTCTACCTATCCTAAATATTTTATTTGCAAATGGGTTCCTAAAAGTCAGTCAAAATCATATCCAAAATGGCGTGACGCTTCTGCTGGGAGGCACAATGCTTCTGGCATTGGATTCCTTTGGACATTTGTTAAGCCAAAACAACTCCAAAATTAGAGGTTTAGCTATCCCACGAGGTGTATTTTTGGTAGGAGAGTTTATTCCTCTCTTTATGGAGGAAT
The DNA here is from genome assembly GCA_034641835.2 of Pinus albicaulis. Lineage (NCBI taxonomy): Eukaryota > Viridiplantae > Streptophyta > Pinopsida > Pinales > Pinaceae > Pinus > Pinus albicaulis. Next base: position 1,797,142,039 of record CM076578.1, on the reverse strand, counting down.
GATGTAACTAATGAAGGAGACACACACTTCCAGTTATTAGCTAAATTTGAAGGAATGGTTTCTAACTTCCCTAGAAACTAGGAAATGACTCATAGGGTGCATTTATGAAGTGTTTTGGATTAGATTTCGACCCAATGAGGTGTCATGAATTCTATTTTCTATATGTAATCGAAACTCAATCCATTTTATAGGTTTGATAGTTGTTATTTGCAGTGGAGCTATTGTACAAGATTTTTCTAAATGAAATCAAAGAAAATATTGCAGACATAGTGTTGAGACTCCAGTGGTATGCCTTTGAGAATTTGTTTGTCTCTGTAAAATTATCAGTTTTAATGTTATGTTATCCATATTTCACATATGTGCTTATTTATGTTAAATTTTATCAGTTTATACACATAAATCATGCTTTCCATGCTCTGTTTTTATAATATTTACATGAACATGTCTCTGCTCTTCTGATGAATGAATTCATTTTAATGCTCATTCTGACCCTCTCTCTATTCACCCTATACATAATGAAAAATTAAGCATTCTAATAAGCTTACTTACCTAGCTTCACCCTTACCTATGCAATCTAACCTTTGAAATCTAACCTAAACCCTAGACCTAGTTCCCTAACTGTCATTCCTATCCAGCAAAACTTCAAACAAAAAGAATTCCTAATATATTTAGCATCATAACTAGCCTAATATAAGTACATATTTAGTCATCTCTTTGGCTGCAAAGTGACATTGAGAGAGCCCTCTCTATTTTTGGTAGGGATAACTACCTAAACTAAAGGTTGGTTTGTGGTTACCTTCCTTCAATTCCATTCTAAGCGTTGAGAAGTGGGGGGAAGTGATAACACCATATAACCAGCGGAACTAGAAGTTGAGAGAATCACGCAACAACCATCTGGAACCTCAGGCCCATCAAGATTGGCCAGAGCTGAGAAAATAATAACATCTATTTTAGTGTCCCTACATGTTAAACACATGACAATAGCGAGAGTGATTAATGCAAGAAATTCTACAGAACCTATCACACAATTTCCATAGGAATATGTACACCAAAAATCTCCCGAAATTCAGGAAGAAAAACAACACTCACCTCAAATACAGGAGGAAGAAGTAGCCCTCGTACTCGAAAACATGGGGACCCTCTTCAATTTTGAGGAAGACGCAATTCATTTGGAGTCTCTTCTTAAAAGAAATCTAACACCCAATTCTCTAGCTTCTCTTCCGAACTATGAAGCCACTGAGATATTTCAGTCCCCAGAGGACAATGGGAATATTTCTTCCCAAGAAAAATTAGCAAAATCTGTATAAATTATAATGAAAACTGGCTCTCCCTCTAAGGAAGTAGTTCCACTATCACTCAAACATCAAGGGATGAGAAATGACCTTACTGATATGTTACAACCTCATAAGGACCTTACATGTTTTGAAATTTTTTCCGCAGTCAAAGAAACCACAACTGAGGAGTTTGAGAATACCACTGTCATTTCTTCTGCCTCAACTGCACAAAATAAAGAATTCATTAAAGGAACAAAAAGGAAAACCAACTGTGGAATAGGGCTACTTAATAAAGAAAATCAGAGCCTACAAAAGAAGTTGAAGCAACTTAAAAGCTGTATGAGAAACATTAGGAAACATTACATAAAGAAGCATGAAACACAAAACTTTGGATTCAAGCCTTAAAATTCTTACATCTTTGTTGCAATGCAAACAAAGGGTATTTCCACTATTTCTATTGAAACTGAGACAAAATAAATTTCTACTTCTTCTATAGAAACCCATACTAAGTTAGGGTTTAATCTGATGACAATCGAGGTAGCCCGTCAAACATAATTATTGGTTTTAATAAATAGAGCTACTCACACTAATTTGTACCATCGTATACCCCATTGATTATGGATGTTACCATCTAGGATTAAATAAAATATTGGAGGAACAACATGAGGTTATAAATTGGTATCGAGGAGAATTAGTGCACTAGAAAGAGCACAAGATCTATTACAAAAGTTCAAAGAACTGTCCACTATTCAAGATGAGACCTATGTTCGGCTTAGGGAAACAAAGAAAAATACAGAAATGGTGGAGGGACAACTCTAGAAATATTTGGAGAAAATACAATAAGTTTGTTCCATTTATTCTGATGCTTTATCATGCAGATGCCCAACCAAAAACTATGCTCTGTTCTTCCTTGAGAGATATTTATTGCTTAAAGTCAAAGTTATCTGGTCTAGATAATATACTGAATTTGATACTGTCTCCAATTTAATTAAAGCCTTTCAACAACAATATGATATTGTTAAGTACTTTCTGTGTGAATTGTATATGCACAACTTCTTCTTGGAAAACTAGAGGGATGAAAACCCTCATCCTTTCTGTTAGTGTAAATTATTAACGCAAGTGTACAAAAAGAGCCTACTTTAGCTGTGTGTGAAAAATAACTCTAACAATAGAAATGCCTGCTTAACTCTTTAGATCTGCAAGGAATAGTTAGAATGAATGCTGCAAAACCTAGATCTATGCAGTAAAAGAAGTTAAATAGTGAAAAGAAATAGTAATTACTCCATGCATCGAACAGATAAGAAAAGATTTGAATAATGTTTTCATATATTATTACACCTAGTGAAGGGAACAAATAGATGTTACCAGACCCCCACAATGGGATGGGTTCTTGGTTGTCCTCAAATCTTCAGTTCCAGAAGTTTCTCTCTCTCAATGGTGCATAAAACCCAAAATGTATATTGAACTCAAGTGGGAGCTCAAGAGGAAAAAGAAATAGTAGCAACAATGAGAACGATCAAAGTGAGAAAATGAAAAGGATAAAAGTTAAGAATGAATGGAAAAACCATCCTATTTATAACAAACTATTGAGTTATCCTCGATAATGGCGAATAATAAAATATTATTAACCAAGATCTAGATCTAACTGCTTGGAATATTTTATTATATTTTGTTGGAGGGAAAAGGTATTTAAATTGGTTCAATACCTTTATTTAGAAATAATAAACAAATATGTGATTTATTTATCATTTCAAGAATGTGGTTAAAGAATAATAAACAAATAATGATTTGTTTAATTATTCCTAGGTGATTTAGTCAAATTTAACAAGGAATAATAACTAAATAATGATTTAATCAATTATTCCTAGGGAAAAATAAGAAAAATAATAATTTATCTAATTATTTCTCATAATTGGGTTAAATATAACCAATAATATTATTTAAATATTGGTTTAGTTAATTATTCCTAGAGAAAATCAAATAAATAAGGATTTATTTAATTGTTCCTCACGGGGTTTCTTGTTTAAACCATAAATAACTTAATAAAATATGGTTTATTAAATTACTTCTTATAGTGAAAGAAATTTTAGTATGGTAAAATTTGTCTTACATGGTGTACTTTGATCCATCTAATTATACATGGTTATATGACCAATTTTTGGTGATAACATATTTCCCCCCAATGTGCGAGCATTAGGAGCTAATCGTATGACCGAAGTACGTTGTAAGAATACAATCACTACACACCAAAGGGGAGTCAAAGAGAGAGAGAGAGAGATAGAGATGAAGTGAAGCGAGAGAGGACAATAACAGAGGGGGTGAAACCTACAAAGCTATATAATTCCCCATTTATGTTGGAGTGCATGTTCTCAATGAGGAGGGGGAGGCATAATTATGCCCACCGGGATGCCAAAGTACAAACAATGAAAATGTGCTCAGAAATATGAGATTGAGAAATAAAGTGCATGATGAATGGTACATGACTTATTAGCATAAATGGGCCAGACAAAAAATATAATGGATCCCACATACATACTGCATTTGGAGAAACATGAGCCAGGCCTGAATACAATAATTTCTGAGTACATGAGACATAATAACAACCAAAGAAACCCTGCTAAATAGGAAAGGGCTATGAACATATGAATGGATCAGCTGAATGATACATACATGTTATGGGTGCTGCAAGTGGCAGAAGCCGAATCCATCAAACATGTGGAGTTTCACTTGAGGTTGTAGCATAATCTGAGGTCACCCAGGCATGTGGGGGGTGTTAGACTCCTGTATTTCACAGTATCACAAGGTGACTGATTATTGATTAGATTTTTCATACTGGAAATAATATTATGTGTCTATCATTCATTTTCAAATAAAGGAAGGGAGATCCTAACTTTCAAAAGCATCAAATGAATCAATCTGCCTTATAGTTCAGTGGAAAGGGGAAAAAATGTTGTTGATAAGGTGTAATGGTGATCAAACTTCATTTTCGCCCTCATTTCATTTCATTCACTCTATTTTCCCCTCATTTTATCCATATTATAAAGTTTTAAACCATAAACAAACCCACCCCGCAATTTATACCTTTTCATTCTCATTTTCCCTAAGTCATTCCCCTTTTTCTTCATTACTACATGCCCAAATCACTTTTTGCATCAGCCAAATCACAAATTTATTTTAAAAACCGTCTCATATAAAAATTTCGAAAACAATATGTGATTAAAGTGGGACCAATTCACCCCACACTTCGCAGCAAACAGGCTTCAAGCTATACCTCTCAAAAGACTTTGCCAAAACTTATTTTTCTGCCGATGCGATGAAAGTGGGGTCCGTCATACCTTACCGCACCACCAAAATCAAATGCGAACCTCGTTTCTGCCTTATTTCTTGTATTCCACCCCTTTCACACTTTCCTGCATTAAGCATGTCGCATGGGACACTTCACACCATTCATAACTTACCTATAAGTTTCCCCAACTCTAAGTTTTTCGCGATGCGATGCGATCAAAATTGCACATCGCAAGTTTCAAAGGATTATTGTGGGAGATAAATGTTAAAAATGTCGACATGCAGTGTGTGATACTGTGGGACTCCATCGCAATAAAAAATCACAAAACTTAAAGGATAAGTATGAAGGGTAAATGTTAATTCTTGCACCATGCGAAGTGCACAGATGCGAAGCGACTCCAAAATGAAGTTTATAATATTTCAAGTTCAGGCGGACCCACTTTTTCCTCTCCATGACAAGTCTATGTAAAATTCATGCAACTCTCCGTCATCCTCATTCACCTCCGTGCATCATATGGCCTGCAACACTTTTCGGCCCCCCCGCATCCACCGAATGCTAACCAAAGGGTGGGGGGTCCGAAATGGGCGGTATCCCATACCACCCATCCGGCTACGTGTCACGCCCAGGGATATCCCGTGCCACCTCCACACCACCGCATCACTATTTTAAAGGCCAAATGCTAGCATAAATATAAAGTTTACTCTATAGTTGTTTTCAAACTAATACAAAAATTGAATCTGCAGGTATTACTAAAGAAAGAGTTAATTTCAAACAAGATTTTTCAGCACTCTGCAAAACCGGATTACCAGGCTCCTTTAGATTGTCAATCCCAGTTACCATCCCATGCTACTATATCCATTTCCAGTGCTGACCCATAATAATTTCCCTTCTGAGGTACCCTTCTCTGTTATCCCTTTCTCCATTGCAGGTTTGTGAAAGAAGAATCATTGAGGAAAATTCCTCCAAACCTAGATCAACAACCTTTTAATCGATGGTCTACCTACAAGTGGACCTGGATCACTTGGCTCTAATAGAAAAAGACTACAAAATTCATGAGATAGAGTCTGATTTTGATTTGTTTGATGTCTACTTCTAGTTTGAGGACCAATTTCTCGAAGGAGCCGATGAAATTAGCCTATGGGAGACCCAGTGACCTCTTTACATCTTCCCAAAAACCCATAGTTTCCCAGAGTTCATCAGGAAGTGCTGAAGCTATTATGACATTAATTAGAGGACCATAGTCACCCCAATAGGGGAAATCCTGTTGGCCATCAATGCCCAATCCATCCAACACATGATGCAGGCCCCCACTCCTGAACAAACGGTCCCTTTCTCATATGAAGCCCTCAGATAATTTTATTAGAAGCTTGACCCTGCTAGCAGAGCCAAAACTTTGAAAATTTCTATGGCCCGTGATACCACAATTCCTACAAAGAACCCTCCTTATCCCTCATCTACCTTTTCTATTAGGACCAAGCACATTATATCTGTTTTATCCTATTTTTGGGTTATCACATTGATCAGTGGGTAGATGAAGCTGTGTTAGGTTTTTTGTCCATTCTTTCCCCAGGTGCTAAACCCACATTCCTTTTCAATTACACTCAATTTCTTGCAGAGGCCATCCATGAACAGTTTTTAAAGTTTGATATAGAGGAGGTTTTCAAATATTCCTCGGTGTTGGTATATATGTTTGTCCATTTCCAGTCTAGAAGGTTTCAATTTCATATGATCAAAGTAAATGAAGATAATGAGCCTCTAAGTGTCATGAGTTGGACTTGGCCATCAGCAGATTCCTGAACAAGATTGAACCCCTAGTGGAAAAAGGCTTTCCCTCACTATATGTAATTAATAACAAGCTGATCCAAAGGGGAGATTATATAACTAAACTCAATGAAACAGCTAAGGATATCACCAAAGTCACCAACATCAAAGGAAAAATGATTGGGAAAAGTGTATGGGACCTCTTGAGCAATGATATCTTTATTCAACATGAGCTAAAGAAAGTTTTCCCTACCAAGCCCACTTTTAGAAAATACACAGAGGTGGATAAAGTATACTGACAGGTCATAGGCATGAGGATTCCCAAAAAAAGGAGTGGAATAGTTTGTGTATGTTCCACGATTGAAAAAGGCATGGTAGACACATTAGCACAACCATCAAATGATTAGTAGTGCCAACATCACATCCTCTTTAATGATCCAGTAGTGACGGGCCAAAAGAAGAGCCAGATGTTAGATTCCACCCATCGTTTCTACTTCACAAATATATCAACCACCTCCAAATCATTTTTTTGATTTACGAAGATCCGCTTGAGTCTTTGCATTCTTGAAGAGTTATTAGAATTAATTCTATAGGCAGTGTTTGTCAGATATTTTCTTTATTCGGGCCTTGCATGGCCACACTTGTCTAAATTCAGTTTGTTTGTAATTAATGAAGTTTTCCAAAGTATATTAGGGTGATCGACTTAGTTGTTAGTTAAATACTGCTAGAATTTTCATTATTAAGTGTTGGATATTGTTAGCCCCTGCATCGTAGGAACTAATATATTGGAGCACTGTAATTTTGGAGCTCGACATCAATAATCAAAGACTGTTTACAAGATTCTTGAGTTGTGTCAAAATGGTGATGTGATACTTCTCTGTTTTAAATGTTTCCTTTGTTTTCCTTGCTATGCATCTATTCATCTAATTGTAAATCAAAAATTTTAGATTAAGATTTGTTGTCAGAGCACGTTAATTCTGTCTGCATTAACAATATGAATGTTTTCTGCTGAAGTCTGATTAAATAATTCTTAACTGCTATTTAGTCACTACTGAACCTGAATCTTTACTTCACCTCATAATTCATACATCTCTTAAGATCCATTTCGCACAGTTAGCTTTCCCTATGATGCTCTTGACGTTGATATGCAATTCCAGCCTTTTGACTCCATAGCCCAATGGAATAGTCCATGCAGCCCTGCTGTCCAACCACCCAATCAATCAAGCAAACAACCCTAATTTCTATAACTAGCCTAATATCAACATTCGTAATTATCAGGTTAAATCACAAAATAGAGAGAGCCCTCTCTGAGTCTAGGAAGGCTAGGTCGTTGACTCCAAAGCGGTTTGATGTTGTCCTCTGTCGTTTGTTCTTTCCAATATTACAAATTACGGAGGAATAACATAATGGTGACCATATTGAGGAATTATTGAAAAGATTAGTATTTCATTAGAACTCAGAAACCCAAGTCGAAATACTGTGTACTTTAAGTAATTGCTAGAGATTGATTTTTGTAAAAATATTTAGCCTGTTTATGCCTTGGGTCTGAATTCTGGCTTCTAGAAGAATCTTTACCAAATCCCATCCTGACCCAAATCCCACTGCAATAGTTGACAATCCAAAGAAAAACCTAAGAAAAACTCCTAGATCTAAAAATATAACTATTAGCAGGCCTCTTCATAAAGAAATTTTCCTCCCTAAAAACCTTGTAACCTTGATATCCAGTTCGACTTACACTTTGAGAAATCTTGTTCAGAACCAAATCTCAAAATTGGATAGACCAGGAATTTTTTGATCCATCCATCTTATAGCAAAGTCCATTCGGGGAAGCCTCTACCTCCAATCAAACTGATTTTCAGCTTCTTCAACACTTTGACTCCCTTCAAGGTCTGGTAATAGAACTCACCTCAAATATTGATGATGCCTATATTCAGTAGCCCGTAGAATTGTATGCTATAAATGCAGCAACCCATTTTTTTATTTTCAAGTTTTCTCATCTTCAGTCAGATTACCCAAGTGTATCTGCAACTCCTACCCTCACCTTGAAACTTTCCCACCAGGGTGCCCAAACCTCCACTCATACATCCACTGTCCATCTTCCTCCATTTAACCCTCTAACTCCCTTGGTCAACCCTCCTCTTATCAGCCCACCTTGGGTTCCCCCACCACAAATCATGGAAGTCTGGTATGCTCCATTAGTGCTACCAGAACCTATGGTGCATATGCCACAGTATTATCAATCCAAAATCCCAAATTTTGATGGAAGTGATCCTGAAACTGCTCAATAACATGTAGAAAAAATGAATGATTCTTTTGAATACCAAGAGATAGAGGAAGAAACTATCCAAATGAGAATGTTTTCTCAAATTTTAGGGGGAGAAGTAAAAAAAATGGTTCAAAGGCTTGACCCATAACAATGTCCATGACCTCCCTGTCCTTCACCAGCTCTTCATAAATAAATGGGAAGTTAAGAAAAATCCTCTCTAAATCCTGTCAGAATATGAAAACATCAAGAGAAATTTTGGAGAGAGTGTCCAAGATTACTGCACAAGATTCAATAGTATATAAAATGCCCTCTCTCCTCACATGAAACCCCCACAAGGCTTAGCCCTAATGAAATTTTCAGATGGTTTTGACCCAAAGATGGCTTATCAGCTGAAAGAAAAAGATCTAGCCACATTGGAAGATATGCAGAGGGGTGCAATAAGTGTGGAAGCAAACTTAATTGCAAAAAGGGCTAGGATAAGAAGTGAGAAGAGAGTTACTATTAGGGAAGAGCCCTCAACCTCCACATCCTATGCTAAGATTGATAGCCTGGTGAGAACCATGGAGAAAATGATGGAGAGGATCAACTTGAATGAGAGAACTGCCCCTAGGTAAAATCAACCAACTCCTTCAAATAGAAACCAAAGCCGTAGAAGAAACCCCCCTCAAATAAGACAGAGAGAACAGAGAGGACCTGAACATCAATTTAGGCCTCCATTCTAAGAAAACTATGCTGATGAAGATGAGGGGGTGGTTGAGGAACTAGAATAAAGTCAAATTAATCTGATGGGAATTAATAATGAAGATATTGTCTTCCTCACCGAAGAAGAACAAGATTTATTTTATTCAACTCAAACTGAAGTGGAATTTGAAGAGTTTGAATATTATAAACAAGGATTCGAGAATTCCATCATGGAGGTGCATAGACAATATAACCTCCGAAGCAAGAAGAATTCAGATATTCCCAAGAGAAAAAATTCTGAAAACTCTGCTACAAAGGCCTTTGAAGTTGATCCCAAGAAAAAAACAGAGATTTCAAAGAAAATTACTAAAATAAATGGAAATAATGATCTATAAAGCAACACTAGCAGACTAGTAGTGAGCCCTAGCAAAAATATTCCAGCTAATATCCCTAAGTCAAGTCAACAATCTGAAATTGCTACTAAAATAGTGCTTGAGAAGAATGATCCAAATCTGCCAAAAACACAGATACCATTCAACATCGAGAATGAAATTGAAAAAATAAAAATATCTGTCCCTCTCAATGAATTGGTGAACCAAGATGTTTATAGGTACCAAGTCCTAAAAGCGCTGAACATAGGAGAAATCACTGATACTGTCAATCTAAATGATGACAAACGTGAGATTTTGTTTGGGCTATAAGTAGAGGGTAAATTCTGGGAGGGAGATGTTCCCCCATTTTATCTCAGTTTGAATATTCATGATAAAATTCTCCATAATGCCATGATAGACTCAGGTGCATCTCATAATCTCATGCCAAAGATAGTTATGGATAAACTTGGACTGGAGATAATTAGACCCTACAAAGACCTGTACTCATTTGTCTCCATAAAAGTTAAATGCCTAGGCCTCATCAAAGATCTATGTATTACATTATACCAGATACCACCCAAGAGTCTAGCGATGGACATAGTAGTGGCTGATATCCCTCCCAAATATGGTATGCGTTCATCATGTACATGGGGAGCCAAGCTTTCAGACACCCTCTAAATGGACATGTCTTATGCTGCCATACTAGTTTTTGGCCAACAAAGGAGATTGTATAGGGAGACTCTAATGAAATACATGGTGAGCAGTCAAGAGAAGCCTCATAACTACCCCCTTTACTCTGTCCATTCTGACCCTGATTCATTCATTCTTTACAATGATGTAAATATTAATGAATAAGTAGTTGGAGAAGAAGAATACCATAAGAGAGAACAATTAGACCAAATGGAGATTGTGCAACACAAGTATGAAAATAAACCTTTTTGGAATATGAGTTTTTATGGTTCTTGTGGCAAATTTAGCTTAGGAGTAGGGGTGTGGGTATGCAATACTAAAAATAAATACGCAGAAGGGCATTCTTACAAGCAAAACTTTTAGTGTACCAACAATATAGCAGAATACGAGGCACTCCTTTTGGGTTTACAACTATTGAAGAAACTAGGAGCCAAGATAATCTCTGTTCATGGGGATTCTGAGCTGGTCATTAAAGAAACCATGGGAGAATATTCAGCCAAGCACCCCATATTGAGAGAATACAAAAATTCTACTCTTGAAATCGTGAAAAAATTTGAAGAATATGACCTTGCTGCCGTTCTAAGGAATCAGAATATCTTGGCTAATGGGTTAGCATTTTCAGCCAACACTTGTCAATTACCTCATCCCAACAAATAGTATACAATGCAGGTTAAACACTGCCCAACAGTCCCTGACAATATGAGATATTGGCAAGTCTTTGAAGATGAAAAAAATATTGAGAATTTCCTGCAAACTAAGGGAGAGTTTGAAGATTCCAATTTGGACTTGGACTATGAAGAAGACTATTGCACCAAAGATAAAATGGGTAGGGAGAAGCCCCCTCACAATTATGATGTTAATTTTGCAGAAAGTGAAGATAAGCATGGGATAGAGATGCATGAATATCCATAAAAAGAAGAATTTGAAGTACTGGAATTCAGAGACAACACCTTGCCTAGAGGACTGGTCCCTTTGGAGGAACTATTTGATTTCAATGACGTGGTTGAGAAACCAAAACTGGAATCTACAGAGGCAAGTATCGAAGAATGCAATCTGGGCAGTGAGTAGGAGCCAAAGATGGTAAAGTTGTAGAAAACACTCCCAATAGCCATAAAACATAAATACATCGCTCTATTCAAAGAGTTTATTGATGTGTTTTCCTGGAGTTATGAAGACCTAAAAGCTTATGATACAGATATTATCCAACACAAAATTCCACTCAAGGAGAACCAGAAGGCTATCAAATAGAAACTGCGTATGATAAATCCTATCCAAATGACTCTGGTGAAGAAGGAGATGAGGAAGATGTATGATGCCAAGAAAATATTCTCAATCAGATACTCCGAATGGGTTTCTAAACTTTTCCGAGTAAGAAATAATATTGGTGATATCAGGCTTTTCATTGACTTCAGAAATCTAAGCAAGACATCTCTTAAGGACAACTACCCATTACCAAATATGGACCACATATTATAAAAGGTAGTGGGCTCCAAAATAATCTCTTTATTAGATGGCTTTTCAGGATACAATCAGGTGCTAGTACATCCAGATGATCAACACAAGACAACATTTACTACTCCTTGGGGAACCTTCATGTATGTAAAAATTCCCTTCGGATTAATAAATTCTGGTGCCACTTTTCAAAGAGCAATGGATATTTATTTTTCAAAAGAATCTGGTCTTTTCATTGTGATATATATTTATGATATTAAAGTATATAAAAAAACTGATAAAGAGCACTTGGCTCATTTGAGAAGATTTTTTGAAAAATGCAGAAGATTTGGTCTATCTCTGAACCCTAAGAAATCATTATTCGGTCTTGAAGAAGGAAAGATTATAGGCTACATCATATCTGAAGAAGGGATCAAGATTGACCCCAACAGGATTGAGGGAATTCTACAAATCAACCATCCTAGAAACATCAAGGAACTACAATCCTTCATTAGAAAGATAAATTTTTTGAGGAGGTTTATACCAAACCTTGCTGAACTATTAGGGAATATCACCAACATGCTCAAAAGAGATTCAGGAGTTAAGTGGACCGGAGAGGCTAAGCCTTCCTTTGACTTGGTAAATCAGGCACTTACTACAACATCGGTTCTCATTAGCCTTGATTTCACCAAGGATTTCATCATTTTATCCTTTGCATCAGTGCACATGATTGCTGCTGTGTTGCTGCAGAAAAATAAGAATGGAAAAGAGCAGCCCATAGCATTTTTCATCCAAGCTTTAAGAGATGCACCGTTTAAGTACAATGTCATGGAGAAACAGGCTTTTGCCTTGATCAAAGCATTGAAGGATTTTAGATTTATATTCTGCATTCACACATCATTTCATTCATGCCCAATACAGTTGTCAAAGACATCCTAACACAAGATCCTAATGGAAAAAGAGTCAAGTGGATTGTTTTCATCTTGGAGTATTATTTAGAGATCAGGCCCACCAAACTAATCAAGGGACAAGGAATATCAAAGCTGATGGCTGAAACCAATTTTGAAGCACTAGATATTAACATGATTCATTCACTAGATGAACAAGAGGAGCTGGCGACTCCACCTATTGAGGAAGCATTCCTAAATTCTCCCTGCTACGCAGATATAATTTATGTTCTATTTTATTTAAATTCTCCTCCTGGTTTGTCCAAAAAAAAAGCTAGACTCTTGAAATTAAAGGCTGTAAAATTTTGCATCCTAGAATTTTTTTTGTACTGGAAAGATTCTGGGGGCATATTGCTTAAATGTTTGCTTCAAGAATAGGTAGATAGGGTTACAAAATAATTCCATGAAAGGGATTGTGGAGGTTATCTCTACTAGAAAACCACTGATAATAAGATCCTTAGAGCTGGTTTCTATTGGCCTACCCTTTTTCTAGACACCCACAAAATGGTAGAAACCTGTCATAAATGCCAAATGTTTGAGGGAAAAAGAAAGTTGTTGCCTATGCCTTTACATTCTATCTCTGTTGAAGCTCCTGTCCAACAATGGTGTTTAGATTTCATTGGAGAAATCCACCCTTCCACCTTTGGCCAACATAAATGGATCCTCATTGCTATAGACTATTTTACCAAATGGATAAAGGCCATCCCTTATAGAACTGCTATTGACTCACTAATTATCAAATTCCTTGAAGCCAACATCCTGTCCACATTTGGTTGTCCTAGGAAAATCATTATAGATAATGCTGCTGCTTTTAAGTCCAATAAGATGATAGATTTTTGCCACAGATATCACATTTCTTTGGGGAATTCAACAACTTATTACCTGAAAGGTAATGGATTAGCTAAATCCTCCAACAAGATCCTAGTCAATATCATCAAAAATTTGATGGAATATAATAAAAAATCTTGGCATAACAAACTAGTACATGCATTGTGGGCTGACAGATTGACAACCAAGAAATCAATTGGCATGTCACCATACTGGTTAGTCTATGGAATGGATGCAATTTTCCCAATATCCCTAGGAGTTCCAACCATGAAGCTCATTCAATAAGTGTAGACTGAAGAAATTTATGTGAAAAGAAGAATAAGCTAGACCATTCCACTGCAGCAGTCTAGAGAAGAGGTGTACAATAGAACTCCGATGGTGCTAGAGAATATGAAGAAGATTTTTGACAAGAGGAAAAAAGCCAATGATTTCAATATTGGCGATAAAGTGTTGAAATGGGACTCTATAGGAGAAGATAAAGGTAAGCATGGAAAGTTCAAAAACTTGTGGAAATGGCCGTATAACATTCATCCTTTCAGAGGGGATAATGCATTTTTCTTGCAAGAGATGGATGAAACATAGTTGTTTGGAGGTTCTGTCAATGGCAGGATGCTAAAACATTATATCTATTGAAAACTTAGATTAAGAATTTCATCATTGTAAATACCATAGCCTTACAATTTTCAATAATCCATTGGACAAGGTTGAAGCCTGGAGTAAAGGCCATAAGCCTAGTCTGATAAGCTTTAAAAAAAAAAATGACGTGTATAATTTTTTCTGAAAGTGTTGCAAATCAAAGTGCCACTACTATTGAAAAAAGTTTTGTGCAGTCATACAGCTTAAGCATGATTGTACAAATTTCGAATTTTCTGTTGATAGGTTCGAAAATTAATATTTTCCAAACCATTTAATCTTGGCTTATTAATAGGTTGGTAGAAAATGACATTGGTTCAACAACCTAATCTGAACCAATAAGAGAAATAAGGGATAGGTGATATGTTAGAGATTCAAAAGAAAAATGATGTCATGGTATACAAGACTAAATCTACCCCAAAAGGAAGAAAAATGATTAGAATCATAGATTTGGTAGGTAGGTGTGCAAATGATCTCTTAATACTATGAGCATGTCTCCAGTTTTCTGTTTCAGGTTGCTTTTTTCAATCTCATGATCAAGTGTGTTTCATAACTTAGTTTGCAGAAAGAATTAACTTCAGTTTGAAGGTTGCAGCCACAAAATTTGTAGCAGATTAGGTTGAAGGATTGGGCTCAGCCCAATGGACCCGACCACTAGTCTACGGTGTTCTTGACACCTCCTGAAGAAGCTGCCATCCCCAGCTGGAGCCATTGTTAGACTCCTGTATTTCACAATATCACAAGGTGACTGATTATTGATTATATTTTTCATATTGAAAATAATATTATGTGGAAATCACTTATTTTCAGAGAAAGGAAGGGATATCCTGACTATCAAAAGCATAAAATGAATCAATATGCCTTACAGTTAAGTGGAAAGGGGAAAAAATGTTGATGATAAGGTGTAATGGTGATCAAACTTCATTTCCGCCCTCATTTCATTTCATTCACCCTCTTTGCCCCTAATTTTCTCCAAATTCTAAAGTTTTAAACCATAAACAAACCCACCCCACCATTTATACCTTTTCATTCTCATTTTCCCTAAGTCATTCCCATTTTTCTTCATTACCGCATGCCCAAATCACTTTTCGCATCAGCCAAATCGCAAATTTCTTTTAAAAACCGTCTCATATAAACCTTTAGAAAGAAATATGTGATTAAAGTGTAACCCATTCACCCTGCACTTTGTAGCCCGTAGGCTTCAAGCTATACCTCTCAAAAGAATTTTCCAAAACTTATTTCTTACCGATGCGATGAAAGTGGGATCTGTCATATATTACTGCAACACCAAAATCAAATGCAGACCTCGTTTCTACCTTATTTCTTGTATTCCACCCCTTTCACACTTTCTCACATTAAGAAAGATGCATGGCACACTTTGCACCATTCATAACTTACCTGTAAGTGCCCGCAACTCTAATTTTTTCGCGATGCGATGCGATTGAAATCGCACATCAAAAGTTTCAAAGGATTATCACAGGAGATAAATGTTAAAAATGTCGACATGTGATGTTCGATATGGTGGGACCCAATCGGAAACGCAAATTTCAAAAATCAAAGGATAAGTACGAAGTGTAAATGTTATGTCTTGTAACGTGTGAAGTGCACGGATGCGATGTAGCTCCAAAATGAATTTTATAATTTTTCAAGTCTCGACGGATCCAATTTTTCCTCTCCATGACAAGTCTGCATAAAATTCACGCAACTCTTGGCCATCCTCGTTCACCTCCATGCATCATATGACCTACAACACTTTTCGCCCCCCCTACATCCACCGACTATTAACCAAAGGGGGGGGGGGTCCGAAATGGGCGGTATCCCATATCGCCCATCCGGCTATGTGTCGTGCCCAGGGATATCCCGCTCCACCTCCACACCACCGCATCACTGTTTCATAGACCAAATTCCGACATAACTAAAAATTTTACTTTGTAGTTGTTGTCAAACTAATACATAAATTGAATTTGTAGGTATTACTGAAGAAAGAGTTAATTGAAAAGAAGAGCTGTCAGCACTCTGCCAAACTGGATTACCGAGCTCCTTTATACTGTCAATCTCGATTACCATCCCATGCTATTATATCCCTTCCCAGTGCTGACCCATAATTATTTCCCTTCTAAGGTCCCGCTCCCTGTTATCCCTTTCTCCATTGCAGCTTTGTGAAAGAAGAATCATTGAGGAAAATTCCTCCAAAGCTAGATCAACGGCCTTTTAATCCGATGCTCTACCTACAAGTGGACCTGGATCACTTGGCTCTAGTAGACAGAGACTACAAAATTCATGAGGAAAATTATGATTCTAATTTTTTTGATGTCTACTTCTGGTTTGAGGACCAATTTCTCGAAGGAGCCGATGACATTAGCCTATGGGAGACCCAGTTACCTCTTTACATCTTCCCAAAAGCCCATAGTTTCCCAGAGTTCATCAGGAAGTGCTGAAGCTGTTATGACATTAATTAGAGGACCATAGTCACCCCAATAGGGGAAATCCTATTTTCCATCAATGCCCAATCCATCCAGCAGATGATGCAGTCCCCCACTCTTAAACAAATGATTCCTTTCTCTTATGAAGCACTTAGAGAATGTTATCAGAAGCTTGACCCTGCAAGCAGAGCCAAAAATTTGAAACTTTTTATGGCCCTGTTGACGGGAAAATATGTCTGGCCAACAGTAGGGGATCTCCCCGGTAGAAAGTCCCAATTAG